>SNQJ01S0056005.1:3795-18201 GCA_010110895.2 Picea sitchensis
CGTTAGATATGCGACCTTATAATGAACGGTCCAGATTTACAATGAAATTACAATATACATTTACAAGGCAATTTTTCATTTGGGGGATTCACCCCGGAACCCCCATTGGCAGACACTGCCCCTAAACCCATGTTGGGGGCCCGCTTTCCCCCAGACCCCCCCTCTGCACTTCCCTGTGTCGAAGAGTGTACATACTTCCAGGGTGTAAATACTTCATGGGGTATAAACACGTCTGAAAGTAAAAGACCTCTGAATTAGGAAGATAATCAGGCTCCACAACCAACAGGGCGTCACCCTGACTTTTAAATTTCTTATGTCTTAAGGGATACTTCAAGTGTGACAAAAAATAATTAACAAACAAATGCTTATGTTGTGTATCAATAATAGTGCACTTTAACTTACCTTTTAACCTCTTGAATTTCTAGTCCACTTCCCAAACCAATTCTCCTAGTTTCTTCTTGATATCTATCATTTCATTCATAAACTGGTCTTCTGAGCTAGGCTTATGAAATTCATTTATTAACTGCCTCTTCACATCTTCTATAGTTGTAGGTGTTCCTGTTGGGTTATTTGTTGAGAGACCCATGTAACAATCTAATGTGAGGTCTCTAAAAGTGATTTCTAGTTGCACATCCTTTGTATCCTCGTCTTTAATCTTGTTTTATTCCCATATCTTCTCACAAATGAAAAAATGATTTTATGGGTCATCTGACCCATCCGCTCGGAACTCTGGTAACCTGATAGTTGGATCTTGTCTTTCCATTGTGAAATTTGTTGAACTACCACCTCTGCATGGTGTAGAGACTTGATTGATACTTGTTGAACTTGCACTTGTGATACTGGACCCATGTCTCAAAAAAATTATTCTACCACTAATCACTTGCTAGTTAACTGCTTTTTCTTCTTTAGTTGTGCTAGTTGCACAGGGGGTTCTGGGTTCCACACTAATTTATATATGTAATGGAGAGCCTTCTTCTGCACTGGACCCATGAGATCTAGTTTTTCTTTCATATGTGGCATGCAATATATCCTCAATATTCCCCATGGCACGAATATCCTCTACCTCTTCCTCATCGTTATCCAAGCCCTCTTGTTCTTCTACAACCCTCTTCTTATTATTCATCCTATACTGGTAGGGTTGTCCATTGCATGTCACACATTCATTCCTTATGGTTTCCCTGGTCTATTCATCATCCATAATGATGGGGTCCATTGCCTCCTTCTTTTGGATACTCTCTATAGCCTTCTCCATTTCTTATATCTTCCTTAGTGCTTCCCCCAAATCCCCCATCCACACAGAGTGACCTAGATTTATGATTCCATGGTCATCCCACCTTTATCATGTAACAATATCTTGATTAATGTGTAGAGTGACCTGATGTACCTCCCTCTGGGTCCCCTCAAGAAATCCTACTCTACACCAGTATATGACTTCACTATATCTACTGCAAACTCAGTGATAAACCCTGCAATAATGTTATCTAACCAAAAATCCACTGCGCACATGATTTTACTATTAACTCTTTCCAACCGTGTGGTATTTTCAAAGTACATACTACTAGCCTAATCTGGTTAGTCGAATGGGTATCCTTCAACCTTAACAACCACTCATATAATAAATTGGGAAAGAAACAAAATTATTCTTTGCATAGATTAGTAAACACATACCTCTGCAGGTACTGACATAGTGTATACCTAGAACCCTTATTGTCTTCTTGTGAAAACTCCAATTTCTTGGTCTCTAACCATGTTCCAATCTTTTTCTTCATAGGATTCCATGGCCTGAACATCCCTTTCTACCACTGCATCTTCTTCACCAAACCCCTTCCTGGATCTCCTTCCGATTTCTAGCTAGAAATAGAACCATTTTTTGGACTTACGGGCTGACTCGAGTTCTACCTTATTTCTACAACAAAACCCTTATCACCATCGACCCTTTTGGTAAACCAAAAGGCTACACTATGCACATAGTGCAAAACACAATCTCACCTGAGATGGTTTATGGTGGACTGCAGGATGCAAGTTTTTGTAGTCATGGAAGGGATTGAGGGATGTTCTTTCTACTTCTTATTTCTACTTAACCATTCCTTCTATGACACTATTTATCATATCCATTCATTCATTCATTCATGTGCATATTTATTCTAGTGCACACCGTAGACAAACGATTCATTCATTTATCTAACCATTCAATCATAACTATAGAAATAGTAAAACATTAAAACACATTGCACACATAGTTTTATCGTGGTTCACCCCCCTAGGGCTACACCCACAAATATCTTCTATTTCTTTTATTATTCATCAAAATGTGTTGTGCACATTATATCATAGTAAAGAGTAGTGAGGAAGATGAGGATCGCACTAGGCTCCATAGCTTGCGACCTAACCCTTCGCTACTTCGACCTCATGCAATCTCTACATCTCTCAAAACAAACTTCGACTCACAAAGAATAAAAAATAGGTTCTCCAACCTACTTTCTATCTCTTCTATTTATATTACAAAATTTGTTTATAAACCCTTACAAAACATCCCAAAAACCTAAACCTAACATGGCTATGTTTTTCCACATTTGCATTTTTTTTCCGCAAATCTTGTCGCGCGTGTTGCTTTTCCGCAAATCCTGTTGCGCGTGCTTATTTTCCTAAAAATGTGGCATGCTATCCTTCTTGTTTCATTTTGCCTTGTTTGCTGTGTTGTTCTCCAAACATGCCTACTCCAACAAATTTACATTCGTATCTTTAACATATTCACTCTAGCATTTATATGAGCGCGATGGATAAAATTTCAATAAATGTCAAGTGCATGCAATGTTGGCATAGGAAAGTATAGTTTCACACACACACACACACACACACAAATTAAACTCTATACCATATATTCCAAATTCAATTATTACAAACATTTTCACACAAATTACCACAAAAAATACTCCAAAGGTTCTACAAAATGTGTAAACTGATGTAATGCTATAACAAGGATTATCTTATAAATTCTACACTATTCTTTCTATGTGTAACACGAATAATTTGTTAGCTTATCATAACATCAAAACCACCATCATTAATTCCTTTGAGCCCATACAACACCTAGCTCTATAACTTATCTCTGATACCAAATTTTAACATACCTTCATTCTTAATATAAAAAATAGGGTCTATTGGTCAAACATTTCATTGATGGCAGCAGTATGTAAATAAAAATACAACACATTAAGTCCATTTACAACACATAAAACCTTACTCTTAATTACTATTATACAATTTTACATTACACCGATCAACATAAAGTCAAGCTTTCCCTCTTTAAATGCAAGGTTTAGATTGTAATTTCTCTAGATAACAAAATCAAGTTGAAGATATCAATTTAATTAGAACTAGCGCTTCACAATTTGCCACATAATACCTTTTCAAGATGGTGACACTTAAGCATATATAGTATAACCAAATTACAATGAGCATAAGAACATGATTCACATACTGACTCTATTTCATAAGTTCATCAATCATTTCAACTTATCAATTCCCTATAATCTCTTATATGGATGTCTTGTTCTATGCAAAAAAGGACAATCCTAGGGTTCAGGGTTAATTTCCTTAATCTCATGCATATAACACTTTCTCCCTTGGTTAGAAGTGTTACATGATTATTGTGGTCATATTAACCATAATAAAATGATTTTTTTTAATATATAGGCTTCTCATATCATTATTCACTAATACATGGTTATGCAGAATGACATAAGCCTTATAGAAATAGATGAATATAAATTTGGGGAATGAAATAGATGAATATAATTTTGAAAATTAGTGAGAATATCAATATTGATGTCAGATACTTACTATTAAAATTTGAATGCCAACATACACCGTATGGCCAAGTTATAGTAGAATTTCATCTACAACGATTTTTGTATTTTTAGGGGTCATACTGGTAAATATGACGCTGATTTTTGGTAAGAATATAGATATTGATATGAGCTACCTTTTTTTAAATTTGAACACTAACATATGTTGTATGGCCAAACTATAGTATAATTTCATCTACTCCCATTTTGCATTTTGAAATGACATATAGGAAAATCTGAAGATGATTTTGGGTGAGCATGTAGATATTGATATCATGTACTTTTTGTTAAAATTTGAATGACAACAGAAATTGTATGGCCAACTTATAGTAGAATTTTATCTACAACCATTTTTCATTTTTAAAGGCCATATAGAAAAAATATAAAGCTGATTTTTGGTGACCATGTAAATATTTATATCAACTACTTTATTTCAAAATTTGAATGCCAACAAACACTGTACGACCAAGTTAGAGTAGAATTTCATCTACATCCATTTTTCATTTTTAAGGGCCATATATGAAAATCATAGGTTAATTTTTGGTGACCATGTGGAGATATGTACTAGCTAACTCCACTCCAAATTTGGTCTTTATTAGACTTCATATAGAATCATTGCACTAAAATATGAAACCAATTTTCAATGCATTTCTACAAACAATTTGCATGCATGAAGTTTATCAGTGCATTATCATACAAATTTTGCAATTCAATCAGTTATAACAACATCCGTACACTTAATTACATGCACATAATTTCCAAGGAATGAATTCAAAATAATTAATGCTAACATGCATGTACATTTCATCATGATTGAGATGTTACTAAAATAGATAGAAGAACACACTTATCTTTCATAAAATGAGCTCCAAGGAAACTAACTGTGGGTGAACCATTTTCCTCCCAACCATAGGAAAATCCTTTGTGAATGCCACCTCTATGATGGGATATGATACCACCAGGGTGAATAAGAGTTGTAAAATCTCCCAAATCACTATTTTCTTTACCAAAGGCTTCCAAGCCAACCTACAAATCCAACAAAAATGTAGAGGTTGAAGAAAGTACTTCCCTACTCAATCTTGGTGTCTAATTCCACTTGATAGTGTGTCTTTCATCTCTCCATGTATCCTATGATAGATGTGATACTATTTTCTCATAAATAACTCTATTCTCTCCTCAAGAAGTCACTTTTTTCTCAACCTCCTCTTCCTAATTCGAATTTTATTTTTTGCATGAATGAAGGAGAGGGAAAGGAAGAGTCCTTATCCAAGTCTTCCAGTTCCTTACTGATAGGGATCAATAGTACTAGTTTAAATATCCTTTATTACATGAATACAAGAATTATTTTCTTCAATATAGGAGGTAGGTACTTAAGGATAGGACATATTTACTTGAAGTAATTAATCATTTAACTAGGCTCATAATTGTAATATCATAAATATTATGATAAAATGTTAATATTAAAATCATATGAAAGAGGTTGTAGATATGATATAATAGTAACCATGATACATAGGTCAATTCCCCCCTTAGACACCCTTACCTTTCCCCTCTGGTGTACTCATAGCCCCATTGTTGTTTTCTCCCACTAGTCAACCTTGGAACCTTTCATTATATTCACAATGATCACGTTTAGATGTATTTAAAATCACCATGGTAAGTCTATCTCATAGCATGAAGCAAAATGTAGCAATGAAAAACATAATTACAATACAAAAAAGATCAAGTTCAAACGGTTGAGACCAGGATACTACAAACATTCAATCAATTTGACACCATGATTAGATAAAAAAAACAATGTATCCATAAACACAATTATGGAATTTTATTGCACTAGCATTCTATCAATTTCACACCAAAGAACAAAAGAACCATGTATATATGAACAAAATGATGAGATTTTAAATTGAATTATAAAATAACAATGCTATTTTTTCAACCCGTAAACAATTGGTGCATTGCCACACCAGTAAAATGTCAACTTTGTACACAACATTACATGAAAAATGTGTACACTTATAAGGAAATTAAATGAATTACTTTAGAATTTGATTTAACTATTGTCAGTGGCCTCCTCATCCTCACTCTATAAAACATAGTAAAAGAACATGAGTTCAATAAAACAAAAAATTCCTAAAATTTAAATATGTAATAAAAATATATGAGTTGTAATGTACCTAACTCCCACACCAGGCCACATTACTACTAAATCGACTGAAATCTTGATTCAAATTCAAAAATATATGCAACATGAGATACAGACTCATGCTATTATCATTAATTCATAAAAATGTGAATGAAAATGATTTAAACATGCACATAAGCAATTAAACACATATAACATAAATTAAACACATCATTCGACATAGGATTCACACAATAAACAATGCAGTGACTAGATCACTTATATTTTAATTTTTTTTTATACAATCAACTACAAATGATGGATGTTCCACCCAACTGTAGGCTCTGTTGCACCAATTATTTTTGCAACAAGCTATCCTTAAGTTGGGGCTATGATTCCACAAGGATGGATAGTCTCCTACGGGTTTCTACAGCCCACTCTAACAACTCAAAACTCACTAAAACATAGTGACGTGATTTATACAGCCATTCCAAGTTTCTAACTCTCTTCTCCATTAATATGCACAACTTGGGGGATGATATATCCTTCTCTGCACCTTAGTCCCTTAGACAAATTGCATCCCTTCTAGGGCTCCAACATAGACCAACCAAGAATATCTTAGCTGGGGGTTCCAGGAAATTCAACTGTAACAAGAGTGCTCACACAATATTTACAAATTATCTTTGGGTGATTTCTCAACAACACATCATTTATAGGCATGGTAGCCCCATTCTCATCATAATTACTAGCTTCAACAAGTTTTCCTTAATACCCACTATGGTTGCTTACTCTTTCCTAGCACTCAAGTCTATTTTTCCTCACTTCTTTCTCAACTATAAAAATTGTTCTTCTTCCCACTCAAATTTCTCTTCTTCTCCCATGCTTGCTTGACTCTTACTCTTCCCCCAAGGATTATTACACTCAACCCATGTTGTCATAACTAAGTGGGATGACTTCCTCACCCAACCTCTTACATGAATTCAATTATTAAGTGATTAATAGGTCAAAGGAATACATAGAGAAATGACAAGCTAATTAATGAAGGTGGATTAATACTCAATGCATGTGGAAAACCCTCAAAACATCCATCAATCCCCCTCTCTTATAGAATCATATCCCCCCCCCATTACTCTGGTCATTACCTGTCTGCAACTAGTGATGTATTTCATTTTATAATTTTTCAATGTACAATGTTTACATATTACATCGCTTGGTCCCTGACCATTCATAATATTTATAATCATATAAACATATATCTAGGGCAAAACCAGGGTATTACAATCCCATACCCCTACAATTTTCACTTTCCTCAGTGCACATCACCATACATGTGTACATTTATACATATATAGAATATTACATTACATTCTCTCATTCTTCTTCATCCTACTCAATCCAAGGAAGTGTAACCCCTTCTCTGCAATGTGTCCCTCAATTTGTCCCATTTCCCTTCCAAGTCTCCATCATAGGCCAGAAAAGAAGTCCCAAAGTTATGGATCCAAGAACTCTAGCTGAACCAAAATGGAGTCTTTGTACACTTATGTACAAATGTACATTCATATTTCTTCACTAAATACACACAAAACAAATTATAAACTCTCATGGATGTAGGAAATGCAAACATGTATGCAATTAGGCCTATCCTCTCTAGAAATTAAAATGGCCCACAATATCTCAATGCCAACTTTGGGAAACTTTGCAGTTTCAATGAGCTTCTTTTTTCCTTTACATTTAGAAACACATGATCACCCACTCGAAATTACCCATGTGTCCTACCTTTTCCATCATAATTTTTTTCCTATCCTATTTAGTCTTTAAACTATTCTTTATCTTTACCATATGCGTTTCCATTTCTCTTAGAACTTCTAGCCTAATAATGGATATGTCTATTGTTCTATCCCAACTCATTGGCATGTGGCATTTTCTACCATATAATCCGTCAAATGGGATCATCTTCAACAATGAATGATACCCGTTGTTATAAGCAAACTCAACCAAATGAACATAGTTCCCACTTGGAAGGCCAATCCATTACATACGTTCTTAGCATATATTCAATTATTTGGTTAATCCTCTCTGCCTTCCAATTTGATTTTGGATGATATGTTGTGTTGAAATTCAAATTTGTCCCAAATCCTTTGAACAACTCTTTCCAAAAAATGGAAGTGAAATTTGAATCTTTATTGGACACTATTTCCTAAGGCACACCATGCAGCCTAGAAATTTCCTTCATATAAATTTATGCAATGTTGGGTACCTTATGCATCAACATGAATGGAATAAAATTTACAACCTTCGTAAGCATTTCCACCACTACCATGATGGAATCATATGGTCTTACTGTTCTAGGAAACTTGGTAATGAAATCTATGGTAAAAGTATCCCATTTCCATTCAGGAATGGAAAATGGCTGTAGCAATCTTGTTGGATTTTTGTGCTTAGCCATTACCTTATGACATTCCATGCATCTCATAAAAAAACAAACTACATATTTATTCACACCGGGCCAAAAGTATTTCTCTCTGACAACTGTAATTGTTTTATGATACCCCAAATGTATAGCATATGGAACATTGTGCATCTATTTTAAGACTAAATTTATCAACTCCTGAGAATTAGGAACATAAACTTTGTTCCTATACAAGAGGATTCCATCCTCTTTTGGCTTGTAATATTTAAATTTATGTAGTATATTATGTTGCTGTAAGCTTTATTTAACTTGCACATAGTGTCGGTATGTTGTTACAACTTTTAGAATTATGTATTTAAAATCTGTCTCGCACATACTTATGGCCATAAAATGCATCTCGTGCATACTTATATTTAGTGCATCAACCACTTTATTCTCTTTCCCCTTATGTTATTTATGTCAAAGTCATATTCCTTGAGGAATTCCAACCAACTGATTTGTCTAGCATTCGATGTTGGCTATCCAAAAAAACATTTTTGATGACTATGGTCTATCCTCAACTCAAATTTTCTTCCCATGAGATAATTACTCCACATTTTCAGTGCATGAACAATGTTTTCTGATTCCAATTCATGTGGCATATTTCCTCTCATGCTCTTTCAATTTTCTTGACTCTTAGCAAATTACATGAACATTTTGGGTAAGTATTCCACCAATCCCTTCTTTACATTCATCCGTGAACACAAAAAAATCCTCATTTGGATTTGCAATATTTAAGATAGGTGCATTGATTAATAAACCTTCAAGTGCTAGAAACTCTCTTCACACTTAGTAGTCCATTCAAATTTTATTTCTTTCTTTTACAAGGAAGTGATCGGGTGTGCAATCTTGGAGAAACCTGCAATGAATCTCTTGTAGTAACCAACTAGACCCATAAATGATCTAACTTATGAAATATTCTTTGGTGATATCCAACCTTTGATTTCTTCAACCTTTTCAAGATCCACTACTATGCGATCCTCTAAGACAATGTGGCCCAAATAATGGATCTTCTTTTGACAAAACGTCCACTTGCTCAAATTGGCATACAATTGGTGTTGTCTCAACACATATAAAACCATACTAAAATGTTTCTCATGTTCCTCCTCTATCTTGGAGTATATAAGAATATCATCGAACAAGATAATGAAAAAATTGTTCAGGTAATATCTGAACACTCAATTTATTATACACATAAAATTAGCTAGTGCATTTGGAAACCCAAATGGCACCACCACAAATTCATAATAACCATACCTTGTCTGAAAGAATATCTTGCTAGTATCTTCTTCTATGATTCTCACTTGCTGACAACCTGATCTCAGGTCAATCTTGGAAAATATCATTGGTCCCTCAACTAATCAAAAGATCATGAATCCTTGGAAAATGATACTTGTTCTTTACTGTAACCTTTTTCAACCATATTAAATCAATACATAACGTTAGAGTGCCATTGGTTTTCTTCACAAAAATTACTAGGACACCTCAAGGCGAAACACTTGGGTGTATTTACCCCTTCTTCAACAAATCATATGGTTGCATATACATCTCTTTCATCTCTAGTGTGTCCATTCTATAAGGTGTTTTGGAACTAGGTAGGCTCAAGGAATTAGGTCAATAGAGAAGTCAATATATATTTTTGGTGGAAATCCTGGCATTTCCACAAACATGTCTTCATTCTCTTTCATAACTGAATAATCTTTGAGATTTGTCTCTTTACTCGTTGTTGGATCCTCCATATGTGTTTCATATATCTAACATGCCTTTCTAAAAGTTCTTTTCAACTGTAATACTGAAATCTCTTTGACATATATATTCTTTGGAATACCTTGAGATATCATTGAATTCCTTTCCTCATCAAGACATGTGAAATATTTTTTGTATCATTCTAGGACATCATGATTCGTGTCCAACCAATTCATACCAATCAAATATTCATATGATTCAAACAATATGATGTTCAAATCTACCTGAGTGTTGACTCCATTTATGTTCACTGAAAATCCTTAAAAAACTCATTGATTCTTCTCTTGGTTCCAATGGCTAGATGAAACAACCAATACTTTTCATGCTTACATCTCTTCAATTTAAATCTATCAACCATATTGGGATCTATATAGTTATGGCTATCTCCAAAATCAATCAAAATAGCTATGTGATGATTATCAATATTACCTTCCACCTAAATAATGTGATTGATAGTTTGTTTGTCTATTTTCCAAGGCTACATAAATCCTTAGCATGCTCCTTCCCATGTCTTCTGTATCAACTTATTGAATGTTATGCACTATCCTCATCATGTCTCATGTATGAGAAAAATATTTATACATGTGGTCTCTGTAACACCCACATGTGCTACATCGACTAAAAAAATAAACAAATTCCAAGAGACAATTTTTTTTTATAATTACACCATAGTTATCTTTAACAATATTATCATCAAGAAATGTGATTTATATACCAAAGGAAAACCCATTCCTCTTCATACAATTCATTTCTAAGATACCAAGCTGCCAATTTTCCATAGTTGTATTGTCAATAGAATAAAATAAAGACTATTCCCATAAGGGTATCTACATTCTCCATAAAAACTACTTTGGTAATAGAATCCCTTATGAATTTAATCGTAAAATAAATAACAACAAAAACTGATTATATTAATAATAAATAACTAGGGCATAACAACCATTTATGTGATTCTAAAATAGAGAAAATGACAATAATCGAGACACTTATGGTTTATTTTAATCCAAAAGAAATAAATAAATATACCGTCCTTCTAGTCAAACAAAAAATTCAAAATAATAAATTAACAATCATATGAAATAAATTGTCCTTCCACTCAAACAAAAAGTTTCAAAATAATAGATTAACAATCATATGATAATTCAGATTACAACCATATGAAACTGATATTATCTCTTCAACTAGAAGGTATGACACATAATCTTGTCAATCATGTTCAATATCTTCTATACAAATAATGGAGAATATAGAAACAAAAAAACCACATGAATTCTTCGTCATTATTCAAGTGAGTAAATGTTATCATTAAAGTGCTATGTTATTTTATTCTATTTTCTCGATTCATTGATCTTAAAATATAAGAGAAATTTATATATATTTGGTTTCTTTAACATAACACTAAACTCATATTTATTTTTTCCATAAAACAGATTTTTAAAGTCTTTTGTTAACATATATATGAATAATAATACTACCTTTATCTTCACCTTCAAAACACACACACACACACACACACACATAGTGTGATCAAACCGAACATATTTAACAATATATGAACAGTCTCATTCTGACATTTGTTTGTTATTTGTTGGTCTCTCACTTCAAATCCTTCATTTGGCTTCATGCTACCTTACTTAACTCCATAATTTCTTATCTCATATGTTTCCCAATTAGGTCACAAGCATGTTGGACATAGTGTCATTAATGTGTTGTCATTGATGTCAAACAATATAACAATATGCATAGTTCATGTAAAATAAATATATCTAGGTATCATTGATGTGTTGTCATTGATGTCAAACAATATGACAATGTGCAAAGATTAGAGCTCAAGAGCGTTAGCGACTGAAGATCAAAATCTCAGAAGAGATGACGCACATGAATCTCAGAAGGGAAAGTACAGTGAAAAAACATGATCGGGATCGAAATCCCCACAGGACAAACTAGGACCGTTGGATACGTAAGTGCTGGATCAAGGGAAAGGATTGATTTCGGAGCGCGAAGGGAGAATTAAACTACACGCTATTTCCAATCCCATAATTAGTCTAGATCATAATATTTCATTGACTCAAATATCGACAACTATGGTTGATCCATCAAACGATCAGATTAATTCATTCCCATTGGATATGCAAGCACCATATCAAGGGCATGTATTGATTGCAGAGCGTGAATGGATAATTAAAATATACGTTATTTCCAATCCCGCAATTATTTTATATCGTCAGATCTCAGTGATTCTAAGATTGACGATTGTGGTTAACTCACCAACAAATCACACAACTTCAATTGCGGAGTTTGGGTGACAAGTTAAACCACACGCAAGTTATGGTTCCACAATCCACATCGACCATTGGATCAATTTAAGTGGAAGGATAGGATAAGAAAAGATGAAGATCGTCCGGTAAAAAGTCTCGAAGTAAATGAGGACCATTCGATCTATTCAGAGCATACCAAGGTAGCAGTGGTCAAATTTGGCGCTGACCACTTCAGGAGAAAAGGGTTGAGAACAAGTACGATCACCTGAAGGATGAAATCCCAAAGTAAATGTGAACCATCTGATATGAAGAACAATTCGAAGATATCAGGACTGTCAGATCATGTTTAGTGGAAGGACAGAGTAAGCCACAAATGTCCCAAAATAGACGTAAGACGTATGATCTGAGGAAACACTTCGGAATATATCCTAAATGTCGGATCGAGGAAAGTAGAAGGATAGGATAAGCAATGCCAAAGGCCCGAGATCTTGAATAGTCGAATTCCTGACAACCGTTGGATCGTGTTAAGCCTTTTCGGGTTAAATAATGACCATTGGATGAAGTCAAGTTACTCGAGGTTTACACTTAGGGGAATCTCACTTTAGGAGAATTGTGAAGTGGAGAAATCAAATTACCTGAGGTCTCAAAGGATGAAGAACTGAAGAACACGGTCCCAACATTGGACATATGGGGGCTAAAAGGAAAATGGAGAAATAAGAAGGCAGTTCTTAAATTAATAATCCTGTGGTTCTGCACCTGTGGTCACATATAAATGGGTTGAAGGAAGCACCTCTGCAGAACTCGGTTTCTGCAAATATTTGCAGAAATACGGAATCAAGTAAAAAATAAATGGATCCATACCTGTGATTGATTTACGAAAAACACTCTCACTAAATTAAAATAATTAACAATAAATGTTTGAATAATAAAAGTGATTATTGTTAATGTTAAAATGGAGAGGTGCGATGATCCAAACAAAGGGACACAATGTTTCATAGCTCACACCAGTTGGAAGAGTATATAAATGAGAAAGAGTGGTGAGAAGAAGGTGTTTCTGTAGTCTAGATAAGAAGATCAAAACAAAAGTAGAGTCCAAGAAGAAGAAATGCTAGTTCTTATGAAGTGAGGGTGGAAGGGAGGAGCATGGAAGGATTCATATCCTCACTAAGAAATTGTAAAAGATAAGGGAGTTGGAGCTTCCTAGGGTTGGTTCCCTAAATACAAGGGAGTTGGTGCTTCCTAGGGTTAGTTCCCTAAGGATGAGGGGGTTGGTGCTTCCTAGGGTTGGTGCCCTGAAGAAGGGGATCTGTGTCTCCTAGAGTTTGTGCTTTGAAGAGGATTGGTGCCCTGAAGAAGGGGATCTGTGTCTCCTAGAGTAGGTTCTCTAAATAGGATTGGTGTCCTTCACTATTCTTTATAAACCTTGTAATTGATGTTAAATATATTTATATAATTTATTTTACATACAATTCATTATTGATTCATTGTGGTAATCATTAAAATATAAAAAGTAACTGCTAATTTTTAAAAAGGGGAATACTGATTCACGTCCCCCTCTTAGTATTCCAACATTTGGTATCAGAGAAGGTGCCTTCAACACAGTTTAACAAATGAAAGGTCGATCTTGAATATGGATCAACAAGAGGGAATGTCTAACAAAAAAGCACCATTGTTCAATGGAGGAGGCTATTCTATATGGAAGGTAAGAATTAAAAACTTCTTGTTGGCTCTTGGTTTTGATATCTGCCAATCTGTTGAAGATGGTTACACTGCACCAACTGCTCCACCCACAGACGCCGCAGGCAAGAAAATCTGTAATGGAAACTCAAGAGCAGTCAATGGAATTCTAGGAGGGTTGACTAATTCTATATGTGTAAACATTATACATTGTAAATCAGCCAAATAAATATGGGACAAGTTGGAGGTTGTATATGAAGGAGATGACAAAGTTAAGGAAGCCAAACTACAGACCTATAGAAC
>SNQJ01S0056005.1:18211-41968 GCA_010110895.2 Picea sitchensis
AAATTCGACACAATTAAAGAACAATAATTAAATGACTCCCTTTTTGGAATTCCCATATTAAAATAATGTTAATAGGTATGTTTGCTGTCCGAAGTATCCTCAGAGCTTCGATGGGTATCTCAGCCACATACCAATTCCGCAAGAAAAAGATATTTAAGAATGTTATCTATAATTTATTTATAAATCCCATTAATACCGAGAATCATTTAATTAAATACTTTTTTTCTTTCCAATAAAATTTCACTCTAATTTATATTAGAAATATAAATTCATTTACATACAGTATTCAAGCCTGTAGGTAACATGTAAACAGACGTAGAATAAGAACGGTCTCATATCCTGATATAACAGTCCCCGGGGTCCGAAAAAAACACACAGGATAAACGGTCACTCGATGCAAAATGGATAACAAAACTGCCACTGGAGACGGAATATGAATTCCGTGAGCTAGAAAAACGATGGGATATCAATCTAAAACATTCTTAATTAAATATTTAAGAAGTTCAAATTGAGGTAAAGCTATTAAACTACACTGACGGTAATTAAGAAGGGAATTATTACGAATTTCTACTTAACCCTATGATTATTGCCGATACCTGCCTCTGGAGACGGAATATGAATTCCGTGAGCTAGAAAACGATGGATATCAATCTAAAACATTCTTAATTAAATATTTAAGAAGTTCAAATTGAGGTAAAGCTATTAAACTACACTGACAGTAATTAAGAAGGGAATTATTATGAATTTCTACTTAACCCTATGATTATTGCCGATAACTACCAGATCAGTTAATCTTAAAAATTTGTATAAACCACGCATGGTGAACTGAAGTTCGCCGCAGGTGATAAGGGTAAGGAACAGCCATAAGTAGAGTTGGAATGACTGTGACAAGGGCAGAATGACAGTTGTTTCTATGAGTGACGGATTCAGGTGACACTGTATTAAGAAGTCGATAATGATATTTACTCTCAGATTTTACCTATCGCATGCAAAAAATGGACCCGTTGAAACGGGGTTCAAACCCAAAACTGTCAGTCAGCAACACGAAATTAGATTGTGTCGGGGTGCATGCTGGCCCAACCCAGGACAGACCTCCGATAATCCCCAGCTCAGACGGCTACAGGTAACCATATCCAACCGTGCATCAACGACGGCAATAAGTAAACAGCAGCCCGGAATGCAAATTAAAAACACTGACGGAGAAACGAAACGACCAGAAGAGGTATTAACCGCAGTTTAGAGTCGATGTGGATTCTCGGTTCACATGAATATATATATTATAGACCGATACCAACATTAGACAGTATCCCACTGCACTGCAGTGCGTTTTCTTCCTCGACTTTTCCGGCATATTCAACGTATACAGAGTAAATGGCCAACGTATACATAGTAAATGGCCAGTTAACAGATTATGGATGCAAAAAGTAGAATAAAGGAGCAATTGAAGAAGGCTTAAGGGTGAGGAAAACAGACCTGTGAGATCTCCAGTGATGAGCACGAGTGAGGGGTGAATCATGTTCAGAGCATGGGCCAACAACTTCTTCAAGTCCGCTGCTCGCTCTCGATGGTAAGCATTTAAATGCAAGTCAGACACTTCACCAAACCATTATCACCAGTCACTCATCATCGAAGCAGAGGACGACGATGGCTCACCTCCCACGTAATAAAACACCTCTTTTGACACTCCATTCGCCTCTTCTTGTTGATGTTGGTGTCGGAATCCTCCCCCCTCCTGCTCCTATTTCAAATTCAATATTAACACTGGCAGAAGCAGAGCATGCCCATATCAATATCAAAAGGAAATTCACCACTGAGAACCCCATTTTGTAATCCTTTCCCCAACCTTCAAACCTTGAATGGCGGAAGTGGATCTGCTTTTACGCCTGCGAGGAAATATCCTTACTATACTATATCCATCGATGAATTTAAATAAACTATTTGAATAGGAAACCCAAATGAAACGATGAATTATTTTACTTGCGCCAACGCCAAGGGTCATTTAAAAACGCGGTGTCATCAAATATTTAAAACTCGATACAAACGCCCAGACGTAAATCAAATGCACAATCGATTTGGGGCTGATCAATTAACCAAATTCGCCCTAAAAAAATGGCATGCAAGTCAACACAACCCCACGCATCAAGGTAATGACAGAGAGGGGGAAAAGAAATGCAATGCATGCGAAATGCATGCGAACTGGAACATTCGGCAATTGCATGCGACTGCATGTGCACTGGAGCACACGGTAACTGCATGCGACTGCCGCCAAGGCTAGCAATGTGACGACAGTGGAGAGAACAAAAGGCAGCGGACAAAAGGTGAGACGGAGTTTCCCCACAAGGAAGAGAATTATAACCCAGCTGCCCACCAAACAATCTCCCACTGTAACCCAAAAGACACCCGTAATCCCACCAGAACGCCATTGTAAATAATTCATGAGTATGACAACACTCCCATAAAACAAAGCAATGAAACAATAAATTCAAAGCTAATCGAATCACTAAATACCCACAAAATATCGGAGGAGGATATCCGGGTCACTGGATCATCGATAATTCAATCAATAGCGCAAAAATCAACGGAAAGCGTAGAGATACAATCATCATATTGACAAGTTAAAGACCATGATAAGAATAACAAGCACACAAAAATTAACTCGATCAGCGACAGAATAAACAACATAATCACGCCAATCTAACCCGTAGGATTCCAAGTCGCTGGTCGGGAATCCGCCTCGATACCATATGTAACGACACCTTCGTTACGTCTATGAATGGTGAAGCGCAATAGGAAATAACAAATAACAAATTAACAACATCACCTAATATCACATATAAATGCAACCATGACATTACAAATACTCTGCGACACATGATCAGTATATAAACAAACTCTACCATATTGTTGCGGATCGAAATTTCAACCATAATCCCGACCAATCTCATCATATTTCACCTATAACAATCATTTTGCCCAATATAAAACTACTTTCTACTTTACCATTAAAATTTCATACCTTACACACCAAGCCGGAGACGCCCCTCAGGTTGGCCGCTTCCCTCATTCGCGGCTACCGGCTGTCGTAATTCAAAGAAAACTCAATTTGCATCTTACCAGAACGCTTGTACTCTTCCTTCCCCTTAGCCCCCCGAATGCTAGTGTTGGCCACACAAGCACCGTAGATAAAATAGCTGCCCTCGAAGCTCTCAACTACCGAAGCTAACACCACTCCAATCACTTAAGATATAACTAACTCCTCACATAACCACACATCAGTTCGACAACAGATCGCTACGCTTTCCGCTCCTTTTCTTTTCCTTTTCCCTTTCTTTATAGCAATTTCTTTTGAGACTCAACTAAAACCCTAAATCATTAATTTATTAATTTTAATGTCAACATTCTACCAATCATTCAAGTGTCACACATGCCTCTCGCTCTCCAATTTAATTTCTTTTAATAATTACAAGACTCCAATTCCCTCACTTCCTTAAAAATCACTTCCTAAATTCCTCCCATTATACTCCCTAACTTTCATTCTTAATTCACTCCCAATTCTCCTTAATTTATTCCCTTAATCATTCCTTAATTCACTCCCAAATTCTCCTTATTATTCCTTAATCATTCCCTTAATTCACCCTTAAATTCTCCTTAATTCTACTCCATTAACTCCTCTTAATTTACTCTTAATCTCTTATTTAATCTCTATAGTTATTATTATTTTATTTTTGTTTTGAAAATAAAAAAAAAAAAAAAAATTCTTTATTTTTTATTTTTTCAATATATTTAAAGATTTCTATCCTTTAACACTTTCCCACTTTAAAATTTTATTCCTTCATCAATTAAAGGCCATGGGTTTCAATTCTCCTCTAATTAAATTTTCGTTAGCGCATTAATATCCCCTTTACCTTATAAGACTTAAATTAACACCTAGGAGGGTTTTTTTTTTAGCTTACTCCCTCGGTTTATTTTTGTAAAATCTTTCTTTAGCTTCGTCACATTTAACTGATAGATGTTTTTAACTTTAGGTTTTGGTCCGAACAGGGCGACATTTAAATTAGGGGAGTCGCTCTTCGTAATCTTCTATCTGCCAAGTAATGTCTTAGGGTCATTTAAGTTTCCTTCCTCATCATCCAAGCGACGTTCTTCAGGATGCACCACGCGTTCCAAGGGTGCCACTCAACTCAAGAGGTGAGTGGCACCATTAGAACATGGAGGTATGTCTTGAAGGGCACGTCGCGTGCTCCAAGGGTGCCACTGGCCGCTTGGACGGATTGGTAGAATCTATAACCTCTGGAGTCAAAACTCCGCCAGCGGAACTTGTGGGAGACTAAGGGTTTCTAAGGAATAAGGCCCCGCCTTATTGCGGGCCAGCTCTTTAGAATAACACGCGAGCTTAATCAAGCCGCAGCTCTTCACGATCGCGGAACCTCGAATTCAGGGTAATCGTTAACCTACGTCTGCGGAGCTGACTGGCCGCAGTAGCTTCCTCAAGCCACGACATCGCGGTCCTCTTCTAACTAGGTAATCGTTAACCTACACAGCCAATGACGGAAGTGCTAATAGGTCGTCGTAATGCCGACACACCTCTCCCTCAATTTCTCTCGAACTCGTGTGTGGCCACTTTAATCCATATGTGAGTCCGTCGGGTAAGTTATCGTCAGACCGCATCATCAACCATCATGTCGCGATCATGTCAACAACATATCAGAAATCAATAGCATATCATCAAAACCACACAATATCACCGGGAATGGAACAACTCAAATAGACCACCGACTCAATCCGAGTCCAAGGAGTTCCACCGATGCCTCTCCGTGATCCTCAAGGTCCGAACCCCGCGACACTCAATGAAACTGGAAGTTAATAGCACCTCAGATATAGCAATAGTAAAACATCCTCATCAATCATGACGATCATCATCAAGGTTAAGTGGTCATCATCATAAAAATCCATCACTTGCAGCAAGTGTCCTCAAAGAATAAGTTTGTCAAGGCCGAAAGGGATGTTACAATTGTACAAAAAATACTAAGATCATTACCTATGAGATATGATGCAAAGATTTCTACAATTGAAGATAGAACTGATCTAAGCACACTCACAGTTGATCATCTTCATAGAATTTTTATAGCATATGAAATGAGAACATGGAATGATAAATCAAAAAAAGATGAAAAATCCTTTAAAGAATCTAAGAAAAATATGAGGCAGGAGCAAAAGACCAATGATAAGTTATCAAATATATCAGATGTAGAAGATGCCAACTTTATAAAGAAACTCCAGAAAGGATTTGGAAAATATAAAGGAAAGTTACCTTTCAAATGTTTCAACTGTGGAAGAATTGGACACTTTGCCAACAAATGTACCTATCCCATACAAAAGGAAATGATGAAGAAATTCACAACCAAGAAAACCAGTAAAAGAAGAAATTTTATAAGAAAAAGAAAAACTTCTACTCTAAAGAAGACATCAACTATTCATACATAAGTGAAGATGAAGATTCAGAGCTTCTGTTTATGGGAATAAAAACACAAGATGATAAACATTCAGAAGATGAAGAAGAAGGGAACTTCGAAGAAGAAATCCTTAGTGTAATTGAAGAACTAGGAAAAACTTAAAAACAAAACAAGGTACTAAAAAGGGAGATTCTAGAGATTAAATAAGCTACTAAATCAAGAGAGAGGGAAGTTTCCAAAAACCTCAAGGAGTCAGAACATACCATCAGTGATTTGAAGTCCCAACTCCTAGAAGCAAATAAAAATGAAGAAATCATTATAAAACAACTGAGTGATAAAAAAACAAGCAGGTGAGAAACTATAAGCTAAGATCAAGCTGTTAAAAAGTGAACTTGAGAAAGAAAGGAAGAGATCAAACTTTGGAAATAGTTCAAAGATATTGGATGAAATTATCAGTAGCCAAAGGTCGCCAAACAACAATAGTATTTTGGGATACACCAAAGACTCAAATTATACATCACAAGTATGTGTCAAAAGACCAATTAGTTATGCAAATGCTCTAAAGGGATCCTTAATAACAGAAGATACTAAGGAAAATATGATACCATTGAACATTGTTCCACATAAATAGAAATCAACATTCCCCACTAAAGTAATAAATGATAGGAAGAATACAATTACTAGAAGAAATCCCCCTAATAAATATCTATTTATTGGATATTGTTACTCTCGAAATAATTTTGGACATAAGGCAATACACTACAAAGCTTATGGACAATACAATAAAAAAAATGTCCAAAGATATAAGAACAATAGGTACAATACAGAGAAGAGAAACTACAACTCATTTACTCCTTTGCAAAAATTCAATATTGAATGTAAAAAATGCAACAACTATGGTCATAAAACCAGAGAATGTAGATTACTAATGCAATCCCTAAACATAAGAAACCATAACAGACATAATAAGAAGACATTGAAAAGAAAATATGAAGTACCAAACAAGAAAAATGATGAAAATATTTCTCCTAAAATTAATGAAGTTAATAATAAGAGATTGGTGGGTAAAACTTCAGTAACGACCCCATCGTTATGACTACAAGTGAAACACTAGTGATTTTTTTATTTTTATAGTTTTTTGTTTTTAGGAAATAAGGTGACAACAACAACATTGAACCACACAACTGACGAAGAATGCAAGCACGCAGTCTAGGAAACATGCGACTAAGACTCCACTCACTGGCACAGGGGCAACTGGGAGAAACAAACGTAGGACAACAAGGAGGAACGACTACCCTCCCGATGCAAACAAGGAATGCCTACAAGATAAGAGACAACATTCCCTCTCCCGACACAATGACCTTGATGAAAAAAACTGGAACCTCAAGGCACGCAAACTGATGCATGAAGGAATTCCACCCATATGCCCAAGCAACTTAGATCCTCGACAACAATCACCCGGAAGCCACCGACTCAGGCCAAGTTTTCGTTTGCCTCAAATCAAAAGGGTGTGCAATGATCCCCTCCTCAGGGATCAGGTCATTTCCAGTTGACATGCGTGACAACAATCGCGGCACACCAACAAAAGATACCCTCACCACCAACTAAAATCAACGTGCTAGGAGATCAACTTAACCATTCCAGCACGTGACGAAAAACCCTAGCACCCAACCGACAAGTTAACAAGATGACTAATACAATCATACGACGCTAAAATTCTCTTGCGAGACAAATCAATCTGATCATGATAAGAGATTATCATTAGCACATGCAACTCGAAGAAACTGTAATCCCAATCCCCGGGTGAGATAAGTATCTACTGTTATCCTTTAACATCGGAACTATACTAAAAATATTGTTGTACTTACAAGTAAAAAATTGCATTCCTTAATGACCTTGTTGTCCCTTACTTTAAAACTAAACAGACATAAGTATTTTTCCTTAAGAAGGGTTTGCTCGCTAAGAATTCATAAAACAAGTTGTAAAATGACTAGTGAATGGGCTAAGAAAATCCTCAAATTATTATAAGAAAACCAACAAATTCACGCTGCCAACACTACCAAAGGCTATCTCTAAGTGAGTTGTTGTCCATTAAAGAAGTTACTCTCCACTAAATAAATGTGAGAAGGTTGTAAGTAATATTGCTAAGTCAACTATATTATTTGATGGCATTTAAGGATGTGTTAGGCAGAATCGATATAGGATATAAAGGAATAGTGTGAATAGGTGTAAGGGTAAATAAGTATAGTAGAGAGAGATAGGGATACAATATTGCCAGTAAAAGGTAACGCTGGGTGTGTATATACAACAAAAAAGTAGGGTAAAAATATATGGTGAAAATATAAATCGCGGAGTGTACAGATTGGTAACGCTGTCTAAAGCACATGCGTTGGCTGTTTTTTTTTTTTAAACAAAAAACTATTATGCAAATAATCAACAAGATATCTATTAACAGTATTAAAGCTATCTATAAATCTTCTATCATAGTCAATTAACAACAATAAAAATTCATTGTCCCGGCCATGCTAACATGCCTTCCAGAAGCACAGGATAGTGATTTAAAGAACCCTGGTCTTTAAAGGAGTTAAGTTTGTCCGCTAAGGACGTCCATCAGAAGGTAGTGGCTGTGGTTAAGCATATTAAATGCATGGATTTAAATGATAAACAAATGTTGTCAATTTATTAAATCATGGTCAATCTATACAGCCAAAAACACACTCTCATCCCCTAAACTCACGGTGTTAATAGCATGTCAACATGCTATATTCACCTCTACCAAATGAAGATGCAGTCAACCACAGTAGAGATAACACCAAACTGGATAACACCAACAATCAATTTCCTAAACGAATTCTAAGTAGACATTCGCCATCGATCAATGGATAACTGTTGTCTAGCATAGCCATCAAGCACTGAATTCATTGTCCCAAGGCGTGGGTAGCAATCGCAGCCCAAAAGAAACCAATTTCTCAGTCCAAAGTAGATCCATAGTTTCTAATACAAGATGAATGTAGACCCATCAACGTAGACACAGGCCTACAATAAATTCACATACATGTGTAAATGTTCGTTGTCACCCCCAATCACTGTCAATTTCCCATTGCTATCTATAAAATAAAAGATATTGCTGAAAAATAAAAACTATGGCTGGTAGATACGATTGCCATCAATTAAATTGATACAGTTGGTGTTTATAAAAAGGTGGATCAGAGTTAATCGCTTGTGCCAATGCACCTGAAGGGAATCTCATTCGTCGTTTATTAATTTAAAAGCAAGTTCATTGTACAAATTCTCTAGAAGGGGGGGTTTACAAATCTCTCGGCAAAACGTAGGGAAAATATTCCTGGATAACAGATGGTAGTTTTCAAGGGAAAACGCAGTCTCCCAGGGCAATATTCACCAGAGGAATAAATCTATCCAGGAATGCAACAGAATCAACACAGAGCAGTAAATCATGGGTTATTACAGTCTTAAAATGACAATCGCCAGAGTAGTATAATATGTTCATAAATGCAGTCTTAACAATAGCCAGGCAGAGAAATAAATCGTTACACCAATGGTCTTAACATTAGCAAAATCCAGAGTGTTATATCCAGTCGTGGGGACACACTCAGGGTATACAGAAAAACACAGAACGATAAATCATAGAAAAATATATAATAACCGCAGGGTTAATATTTAGCCATCAATGCATAAAAATGCAGAGTTATAATTCTCTGACAATACATAAAACGAAGGGTTAATATTTTTATCCATCAACACATAAAAATGCAGAGTTATATTTCTGGAACTAGGAATGATAACAATGAGATATAAAAACGTCGGGTTAAAAGAAAACTTCACCATGAATCAAAATTTTGCAGGGTTAGATAAACACATCGAGGCATAAGACCAAAAATAAGCCAAGGACAACAACAGAGGTAGATGTCTAACAAGTGCATCCTTCGCTCATCATCCTCACAAAGAAAAGCAAGGCGTTGAGATCCATAGGTCTATTAACACCGAGGCGACGACCGTAGATTAGGCTCCTGGCCGACTGCTCAGGCGAGGACTGATGAGCTAGGGACGAAAGTCAAAATAATCACAAGGGTCACAATCAACACCACAGGGCGGTCAAGTCATGTGGGGAAATGAAGGCCATGAGAGTCAATCAATCATCAAGCTAGGTTATGAAGAATTTCAGTCATCAATCTAGACCATCAGTTTACTTACCCAATAAACATGCAGATCCCAATCATAAATCCTACAACAATCTACCTTACAAAACTAAAGAAGGTGTACCATTGCTTGATCGCCCGCTCTGAGTGACGTCCCGCGTGCTCCGAGGAACTCCCGCTTTTCGACCCACGAGACTTCATCGGTACCTCCCAGCCAATGCTAGGGGTACTCTTCTTCCCCCTTAGGCCCCCCAGCCACAAAGGGGATACATGCTCACTATCCAGAGATTTCAACTAGCTCCCAGCTCACCTCGCAAGGCCGAGCTACCACTCCTCACTGAGTTGGGTATCCCAAATCCCACAAGTTAAGTTAGTCAAGTAGATATTTCTGCAACGTAACGTTATGCAAATAGAAGAAGATCCTTCATCCTTCTCCTTCCTTCATTATATAGAGTTTCAAACTCCCTTTCCTTCCTAAAATATCATTTAATTAATGTTTTAAAAATAAATTCCTAAAAATTCCACTCCGTACAAGTGTCACCCATACCCTACATTCCTCCATTAATTAATTTCTTTAATTAATTTAAATTCTCTTATTTCTCTCACCCACCTAGAGTCACTCCTAGAATCACTCCTAGGTGTCCCCAAATTCTCTTACAGGTTTTAATGACTTTCCCCACTATTAAATTGCTAGTTCAGTTTAAATTAGAAATCTCTTAAATGGTAGATACTTTACTAAGTTTGACTTTCCTCTTTTTCCCTTATGTTCCCTTTTTCCCTTTTTATGTTTACCTCTTTTCCTAGTTTCCTAATATTTTAGATTTTCCCTCTTTCCCCTTTTTAATTAGAACTCAAAAAGGCATGTGTGGAAATTAACCCTTTTTCCCTTTTCTCATTTAATTAATATATTTTAAATTATAAAAAATAATAAAACAATTAATTCCCTTTTTAAATTTTATTCCAACAGTTTTTTTTTTTTGAATAAATTAAATTTCTTACTCCCTCCGTGTTACAAGATTTAACGAAGATCATACTCTTTATTTATTTATTAATTTTTTTTTTTAAAGGATAAAATTTTACCACTAGCATAATTTAGACCTAGACCTTTATTTTCGTGATGGGCGACATTTTATTAGGGAAAATGTTTTTAAAAATTCTTATCACATTGTTCATCCTAAGGCCGTCTAGGTTCATTCATTTATCAATAACAACATGATGTGCCCTTCAGGATGCACTAGGTGCTCCAAGGGTGCCACTCTCCTCATCTGTTCCCTTGCGCAACGTGCCCTTTAGGACGCACTACATGCTCCAAGGCTGCCACCCGCCTCTTGAATGACTTGGTAGACATCAAAAACCCCTGGAGTCAATACGTCGCCAGGTGAACTTGTGGGAGACTAAGGGCCTCTAAGGAATAAGGCCCCCGCCTTATTGTGCACCCCTTAGAATCATCGTGAGCGACTATCACAGTTTGCCCTCACGACATCGTGGGTCCTCTCGAACTAGGTAAATGTTAACCTACAGTTCGATCCACGACGGGAGTACTAGTAGGTTGTGGCAGGGCTGCTATCCACACCTCTCCCTCAACATATTTGGTAGTCGTGCGTGACCCCTCTACTCCACATGTGAGTTTGGTCGACAAGCTATCGTTAGCCTGCATCATCAATGAATCATGTTAGCAACATATCCATAATCATATCATCTAATCAGATGCACTAATATCACATATAAAACAATCAAACCCCAATGGCTCACTCCCCAACTCGACTCAGAGTCCAAGGGGTTCCATCGATGCCCCTACATCCACGAGGTCCAAAATCCTTCACACTCAGTAAAACTGAGTCAATAGCACTTGTCTATGTCAATGCAGTTAAACCATGTCATCAACCCATAACGCCTCATAATCAAAATCAAATGTTTTAATAGCATAATAATCTATATCACTTGTGAGCAAGTGTCCTCAAATAATAAGTTCACTCAGTGCGCCAGAGTGGGATGTTACATACACCCCCTCTTGGTCTAAAGTTCGTCCCAAAGTTTCATAGTAAAAATGCCGAAATAAGTGTATCACAATATCATTAGTCTATCTATTAAACAAAATGGGAACTGTTGGCGCATATCATATGCAACCTCCCAGGTCGCTGAGTGTGGACTATAGTTGTCCCACTGGACCTTGACCTGATCTACTATTCAACGTCATAGCTATCGAATGTGATTATCGAGGATGCGGTTCGGCTCAGCCGTGAGTGCACCCTTATCCAACACCGCAAGGTTCTCAAGTCAAAACATGTGTAGGATCACTAATCATAATGTCTCAAACAGAGATGTGAAAGACATCATGCAAGCACCTCAAGAATCAGGTAAGGCTAGTCATCAGGCCACGGGCCTCTCTTTTCCACAATATCCTAGGAGATAGTTTAGCCCCTTTTTCGAACTTGATCAAAATCTTATGTGGTTTCCACCACAAAAATACTCGATCTCCACATCGTAACCACGGTCGACACGATGCACATTGACATAACTCTTATGTCGATCATGCGCTTCCTTGATCCTTTGTCTTATAACTTGCATTTTATCTTCCACTTATTAGATCGCTTCTGGTCCCACTAGGACCCTATCCTCAAGTCGATCCCTACTCAAATGCGTCAGATACGGTCACTTGTAAAGAAACTCGAAAGTCACCATCTCAATGGTTCTTAGGTAACTTTTTTTATAAGCGAATTCCACCAGTGGCAAGAATTCTTCCCAACGCCTTTGTTGGTCCATCACGTACAGGCGCAACATGTCCTCCAAGGTCTGGTTCATTCGTTTGGTTTTCCTGTAGTCTCTGAGTGATACGCAGTACTAAAGTTAAGTTGGGTTCCCAAGGCCTCTTGGAAACTCATCCAAAATCGTCCAATAAACACCGATCCTCGATCGGATATAATCCTCCTAGGCACTCCATGCAACCTCACAATCTCACTGATTAAAACTCTAGCTATGTTAGGTGCCTGATACATCATACACACAAGAATAAAGTGAGCACTCTTCGTTAGAGTGTCTACTACTACAAAAATTGAGTCATGTCTCCTTGCCGTCAGTGGAAATCCAACAATAAAATCCATCGAAATAACCTCCCATTTTGATTCCGGAATAGTGTGTGGCTGTAGTAATCCTACTGGGTTTCTATGTTCAGCCTTTACCTGCTAACATTCTAGACATCTGGCCACATAGTTGACTATGTCTACCTTCATTCCCTTCCAGAAGAATAAGGGTTTAAGGTCTGCCCTCATCTTCATGAATCCCAGGTGAGCCATGTAAACTGCTCTATGAGCCTCACTCAGGATCAACATCTTCAACTCGTCGTTTGGCGGTACGTACATCCGATTTTTAAACCTCAATAATCCATCGTCGTCAATCGTAATCCTTCAAATCTTGGTACCATCATTGTGCTTTGTCCGATAAAATCCTTGACCTCTTTGTACCAGTCATCGTCGTGATGTAATTAGAACCTTTTCATGTAGATTCGTCTGAAGAGGCAACGCCGAAAAGATGTGTGGTCTCTAACTCAATGCATCTTCCACTCAGTTCATTGTTCCTTTTATGTAAGTAATCTCGAAGTCGTACTCGCTAAGTAATTTGACCAACGTCGTTATCGCGCGTTCAGGTCGCTTGCGTAAAGATGTGTTGTAGTCCACAGTGGTCCGTCTTTAGTTCAAATTTTCGTCCAACAAGGTAGTGTCTCCAAAAATTCAAGGCATAAATGATGGCTAACAACTCTTAATCATGTGTGGCATAGTTCTCCTCATGCCTTCTCCTCATGCCTTCTCATTTTCCTTAAGATGTAAGCAATCGCTCGACTGTATTGCATCAAAACTCCACCTAAGCCTTCCTTGGATGCGTCAGTGCATACCAAGAAGTCCGCGTCCATGTCAGGGACCTTTAGTATCGACGTTGTTGTCAACAATTGCTTGAGCCTCTGAAATGCTTCAACGCATTTCTTGGTCCAAACAAACTTCTTGTTTTTCTTCTGCAATTCCGTGATTGAATTTGCCATCTTTGAAAATCCCTCGATGAACCATTGATAGTATCCTGCTAGCCCCATGAAGCTATGCACATCCGGGACATTTTTCGATGCAGGCCATTCCATAATAGCGTCGACCTTTGTTGGATCCACGACGATACCTTCGTCGGATATGACATGCCCCAAGTAGTGAATCTTCGATTGATAAAAAGAGAATTTGGAGAACTTCCCACACAATTTGTGTTGTCACAGGCATTGTAGTACCAAGCACAAGTGCTCGTCATGCTCCTTCGTCATCCGAGAGTAAATCAAAATATCATCAATGAATACTTGGATGAACTTGTCCAAGTACTCATGGAACACCCCATTTATCAAACTCATGAATACCCCTGGGGCATTCGTCAGTCCAAGTTGTAAAACAACAAATTCGTAATGTCCAAACCTCATCTTAAAGGAAGTCTTAGGGATGTCATCCTCCTTAATCCGTAACTGGTGGTATCTCGATCGCAAGTCGATCTTTGAGAACTCTGTCACACCCTTCATCTGATCGAACATATCATCAATCCTCGACAACGTATATTGATTCTTGATCGTGGCCTTGTTCAATTGATGGTAGTCAATACAGAGCCTCCATGACCCATCCTTCTTTTGTATGAAAATAACAGGTGCACCCCACGGTGACACACTTTGACGTATCATTCCCAGATCCAACAACTCCTTCAGTTGCATTCTCAACTCCTGTAACTCCGGGGTTGACATCCGATAAGGCGTCCTATCTATCAGTTCACTCCCCAGTTTTAGGTTTAGTAAACTGTAATTCTCTCTCCAGTGGAATCCCAGGTAACTCCTCCGGAAGGACGTCTGCAAACTCTCTCACCACCGGAAGGTATTCTAAACCTTCTGCTAATCCATTCTTGTTTAACACAAGGATTGCATAAAGCTTGCACCCCTCGTGCAAGCTCTTCTGTCGCTGCAAGGAAGGGATGAACCTCATGGAAACTCCCTGGTTTTGACCTACAATCACGCGTCTTTTTCCCTCATCATCGACCAAGCTCAACCGTTTTGTCTCATAGTTGAGTATCACCTCATGTGATTCCAACTAGTCCATACCAATCACGACATCAAAAGATACTCAGATCGTGACGTAAAGGTTGGCCCTAGTGTCAAACTCTCCCAAGTTAAGGGTACAGCCCGTAACCCTTCCTCCAACCTTCTATTTGGCTCTCGAAGCCCTCTCTATGAAGCTAACTCATCTTGTTCATCTTCCTTTACCTTAATCCTTTTTAAGGTTGCACCAAAAATGAAACTCTCGGTAGCAAAGGGATCTATCAATATACTAAGGGTCTGGTCAGCGACAGTACCTGAAATGTCGAGCACAATCGTCTACTACTTGGCCTGGCGGTTATTCACCACTGCAAGATTCCGATGGGCCTTGCCCAAATCTCCTAGGGTAGTGGGTCCGACTGATCCAGATTCTCTAGCCCTCTTCACTGGACAGTCGCACTGGAAATGTGGCTCCCCACATTCCAACATACTTTCTTCGGTTCAGTAATCTTGGCGCCCGAAGTAGAAGTTGAATTCCAACACAAATGCCAACACAAACTCATTGACCTTAACTTTCTCGGTGAGGGTGCAGAGCACACCGAAGAAGCTCCAAAAATGGGTGTCATACTCAGCATCGTATGGTTGCCCTGTCGCAAGGCGTCGAGCTCATTGAGCTGACGCTCAACGAATTCCTCGGAAAAAATACCTCTTCTGGAACCATTCCTAGAATATTTCCCAAGACACGTCGTCGACGACCATGTTCAAAGTGGCAGGAGTGTCTTCCGCCATAGAAGAGCGTTCCCCTTTAGTGAAATACCATCAAGCAAACCTTCATGCTGGAGGTCGTGATCACGAAGCGTGAAGCACAATGCCTTGCTCTACAACCATGCCTTGGTGACACAACCATCCATGACACTCGTGGACTCGAGAAATCAAGTATCTCGAGTTCTTGGTGGATTCTAACGGTACTAGCTAGGGCGCGTTGTGGACCCTTAGGGGTACAGGTGCCTTGGCCTCATCTCAGTACCGTTGATGAATCAAGGCCCTTTGACAATACCTGGAAGGGCCTTGTCAGACCATCATCATCCCTTACAACAAGCGAATCTAGCCCAAGGAATTGTTCCTCCCCTTGGAGGTTCAAATCCAAGGGTGTGGGAACTTTTGGAGGCCTCACACCTCCTTCCACGACACCACAATGCAAACCTCTGAAGCGTCCTCTAAATGAAATCACCACAAGGACACGTTAAGGTTTTTAATTAACGCCAGGGTTAATACTCACGGGTTTACTATAGTGGAAATCCTGGCGATCCACAGTTGCAGGGTTGAACCCACTCTGATACCATAAGTAACGACCCCATCGTTACGACTACAAGAAAAACAACGGTGATTTTTTTTTTTTTTAGCAAAGAAGGCGACGACAACAACAATGAACTACAAAACTAATGATGAACGCAAACACATAGTCTAGGCAACATGCGTCTAAGACTCCACTCACTGGCATAGGGGCAACTAGGTGAAACAAACGTAGGACAAAAAGGAGGAACAAGTACCCTCCCAACGTAAATAAGGCACACCTACAAGCTAAGAGACAACAATCCCTCTCCTGACAAAATGACCTTGATGAACAAGACTGGGACCTCAAGGCGCATGAACCGACGCATGAAGGTGTTCCACCCATATGCCCAAGCAACTTACACGCTCGACAACAATCACCCGGAAGACACTGACTTAGGCCAAGTTCTCGTTCACCTCAAATCAAAAGGGCTCACAATGATCCCCTCCTCAGGGATTAGGTCATTTCCAGTTGATAGGCGTGACAACAATCGTGGCACACCAACAAAAGATACCCTCACCACCAGCTAAAATCAACGTGCTAGGAGATCAACTTAACCATTCCAACACGTGACGAAAAACCCTAGCACCCAACCGACAAGTTAACAAGATGACTAATACAATCATACGATGCTAAAAGTCTCTTGCGCAACAAATCAATCTGAGCACGGTAAGAGATTATCATTAGCACACACAACTCGAAGAAACTGTAATCCCAATCCTCGGGTGAGATAAGTATCTACTGTTATCCTTTAACATCAGAACTATACTAAAAATATTGTTGTCCTTACAAGTAAAAAATTGCAGTCCTTAATGACCTTGTTGTCCCTTACTTTAAAACTGAACAGACATATGTATTTTTCCTTAAGAAGGGTTCACTCACTAAGAATTCATAAAACAAGTTGTAAAATGACTAGTGAATGGGCTAAAGTCCGCCAATAAGAAAATCCTCAAATTACTATAAGCAAACCGACAAATTCATGCTGCCAACACTACCAAAGGTTGTCTCTAAGTGAGTTGTTGTCCATTAAAGAAGTTACTCTCCACTAAATAAATGTGAGAAGGTTGTAAGTAATATTGCTAAGTCAACTATATTATTTGATGGCATTTAAGGATGTGTTAGGAAGAATCGATATAGGATATAAAGGAATAGTGTGAACAGGTGTAAGGGTAAATAAGTACAACAGAGTGAGATAGGGATACAATATCGCCAATAAAAGGTAACACTGGGTGTGTATATACAATGAAAAAGTAGGGTAAAAATATATGGTGAAAATATAAATCACTTAGTGTACAGATTGGTAACACTGTCTAAAGCACATGCGTTGGTTGTTTTCTTTTTTAAACAAAAAACTACTATGCAAATAAGAAACAAGCTATCTATTAACAATATTAATGTTGTCTATAAATTTGCTATCGCATTCAATTAACAACAATAAAAATTCGTTGTCATGGCCATGCTAACACGCCTTCCAGAAGCGCATGGTAGCGATTTAAAGCACCCTAGTATTTAAAGGAGTTAAGGTTGTCCACTAAGGACGTCCATCAGAAGGTAGTGGTTGTGGTTAAGCGTCTTAAACGCAGGGATTTAAATGATAAACAAATGTTGTCAATTTATTAAATCGTGGTCAATCTATACAACCAAAAACATGCTCTCATCCCCTAAACTCACGCTATTAATAACATGTCAACATGTTGTCTTCACCTCTACCAAATGACAACGCAGTCAACCACAGTAGAGATAACACCAAACTGGATAACACCAACAATCAATTTCCTAAATGAACGCCGAGTAGACGTTCGCCATCGATTGATGGATAACTATTGTCTAGCACAACCATCAAGCATTGAATTCATTGTCCCAAGGCGTGGGTAATAATCGCAGCGCAAAAGCAACCAATTTCTCAGTCCAAAGTAGATCCATAGTTTCTAATTCAAGATGAACATAGACCTACAATAAATTTGTAGATAGGTGTAAATGTTTACTGTCAACCCCAATCGTTGTCGATTTCCCATTGCTATCTATAAAATAAAAGATATTGCTGAAAAATAAAAACTATGGCTCGTAGATACGATTGCCATCAATTAAATTGATACAACTGGTGTTTATAAAAAGGTGGATCAGAGTTAATCGCTTGTGCCAACGCACCTGAAGGGAATCTCATTTGTCGTTTATTAATTTAAAAGCAAGGTTGTTGTACAAACGCTCGAGAAGGGGGGTTTACAAAGCTGTCAAAAAAACATAGGGAACAAATTTCTGGATAAGAGATGGCAGTTTTCAAGGGAAAACACAGTCTCCCAGGGAAATATTTGCCAGAGGAATAAATCTATCCAGGAACGCAACATAATCAACGCATAGCAGTAAATCGTGGGTTATTACAGTCTTAAAATGACAATCACCAGAGTAGTATAATCTATTCTTAAATGCAGTTTTAACAATAGCCAGGCAGAGAAATAAATTGTTACACCAACGGTCTTAACATTAGAAAAAGCCAGAGTGTTATATCCAGCCATGGGGATGCACTCAGGGTATACATAAAAACACAGAACGATACATCATAGAAAAATATATAACAACCGCAGGGTTAATATTTAGCCATCAATGCATAAAAACGCAGAGTTATAATTCTCCAACAATACATAAAACACAAGGTTAATATTTTTATCCATCAACACATAAAAAAACAGAGTTATATTTTTGAAACTAGGAACGATAACAATGAGATATAAAAACTTCGCCATGAATCAAAATTTTGTAGGGTTAGATAAACGCATCGAGGCGTAAGACCAACAATCAACCAAGGACAACAACAGAGGTAAACGACTTACAGGTGCATCCTTCGCTCATCATCCTCACACAGAAAAGCAAGGCGTTGAGATCCATAGGTCTATTAATGACCGTAGATCAGGCTCTTGGCCGACTGCTCAGGTGAGGAGTGATGAGTGAGGGACGAAAGGCAAAATAATCACAAGGGTCACAATCAACACCACAGGGTGGTCAAGTCATGCAGGGAAACGAAGGCCATGGGAGTCAATCAATCATCGAGCTAGGCTATGAAGAATTTCAGTCATCAATCTAGAACATCATTTTACTTACCCAATAAACATGCAGATCCCAATCATAAATCCTACAACAATCTACCTTACAAAACTAAAGAAAGCATATCATTGCCTGATTGCCCGCTCTGAGTGACGTCCTGCGCGCTTCGAGTAACTCCCACTTGTCGACCGACTAGACTTCACCGGTACCTCCCAGCCAATGCTAGGGGTACTCTTCTTCCCCCTTATCCCCCTGAGCCGTAAAGGGGCCACACACTCACTATCCAGAGATTTCGACTAGCTCCCAGTTTGCCTCGCAAGGACGAGCTACCACTCCTCACCGACATGGGTATCCCAACTCCCACAAGTTAAGTCAGTCAAGGAGATATTTCTACAGCATAAAGTTACACAAACAGAGGAAGATCCTTCATCCTTCTCCTTCCTTCATTATATAGAGTTTCAAACTCCCTTTCCTTCCTAAAATCTCATTTAATTAAAGTTTTAAAAATAAATTCCTAAAAATTCCACTCCGTACAAGTGTCACCCATCCCCTACATTTCTCCATTAATTAATTTCTTTAATTAATTTAAATTCTCTTATTTCTCTCACCCACCTAGAGTCACTCCTAGAATCACTCCTAGGTGTCCCCAAATTCTCTTACAGGTTTTAATGACTTTCCCCACTATTAAATTGCTAGTTCAGTTTAAATTAGAAAGCTCTTAAATGGTAGATACTTTACTAAGTTTAACTTTCCGCTTTTTCCCTTATGTTCCCTTTTTCCCTTTTTATGTTTACCTCTTTTCCTAGTTTCCTAATATTTTAGATTTTCCATCTTTCCCCTTTTTAATTAGAACTCAAAAAGGCAGGTGTGGAAATTAACCCTTTTTCCCTTTTCTCATTTAATTAATATATTTTAAATTATCAAAAATAATAAAACAATTAATTCCCTTTTTAAATTTTATTCCAACATATATTTTTTTTTGAATAAATTAAATTTCTTACTCCCTCCGTGTTACAAGATTTAATGAAGATTATACTCTTTATTTTTTATTTTTTTTAAAAAGGATAAAATTTTACCACTAGCATAATTTGGACCTAGACCTTTATTTTCGTGATGGGCGACATTTTATTAGGGAAAATGTTTTTAAAAATTCTTATCACATTGTTCATCCTAAGGCCGTCTAGGTCCATTCATTTATTAATAACAACGCGACGTGCCCTTCAGGACGCACTAGGTGCTCCAAGGGTGCCACTCGCCTCATTTGTTCCCTTGTGTGATGTGCCCTTCAGGACGCACTACGTGCTCCAAGGCTGCCACCTGCCTCTTGACTAACTTGGTAGACATCAATAACCCCTGGAGTCAATACTCTGCCAGGTGAACTTGTGGGAGACTAAGGGCCTCTAAGGAATAAGGCCCCCGCCTTATTGTGTGCCCCTTAGAATCATCGTGAGCGACTGTCGCAGTCTTCCCTCATGACATCGTGGGTCCTCTCAAACTAGGTAAATGTTAACCTACAATTCGATCCATGACGAGAGTTCTAGTAGGTTGTGGCAGGGCTGCTGTCCACACCTCTCCCTCAACATATTTGGTAGTCATGCGTGACCCCTCTACTCCACATGTGAGTCTAGTCGGAAAGCTATCGTCAACCTGCATCATCAACGAATCATGTCAACAACATATCCATAATCATATCATCTAATCAGATGCACTAATATCACATATAAAACAATCAAACCCCAATGGTTCACTCCCCGACTCGACCCAGAGTCCAGGGGGTTCCATCGATGCCCTTGCATCCTCGAGGTCCAAAATCATGCACACTCAGTAAAACCGAGTCAATAGCACCTATCTATGTCAATGCAGTTAAACCATGTGATCAACCCATAACGACTCATAATCAAAATCAAATGTTTTAATAGCATAATAATCCGGATCACTTGCGAGCAAGTGTCCTCAAAGAATAAGTTGGCTCAGTGTGCCAGAGCGGGATGTTACAACTTCTAATAAGGAATATAATAATCAAAGCTATGCATATAACATAGATCAAACTCAAGACATGAAAATTCCTAAAGAAAAATATGACACAACTCCAAAACTTGATAATCTCATATAAGAAGATTATCCATTACCCAACAAATGGAAATTAATAGAGGAATATTCTCAAGACAAATATAAAGAAGCTTCTGGTGCACATAATAGTGATGTTGATGATGAATCTTCAACAATAGAAAAACCATAAGAATTGAGTGATGATTATCTAAGAAAAATTTCAATCCTATTTTAATAATAGACTGAAACTCCTTTTGAAAGAAAAATTAAAAACAAAGAAGGGAAGAAGAAATTAGGGAAGAGATAAAATTCATTCTTGTTGATGCTCCTATGAGCATTGAAGCACATAAAAATGAATAGGATCATCAAAATCATCATGGTTTAATGATATAAATCTATGCAAGACCTAACATATTTTATTGCGGGTCTTTATCTGCCCAGGAACAGTGAATGTTATGTATTGGTCTCAGAATGGTTACAAGTGGAAAAAACCTTAAATGGAAGTTACTATGTGAGAAATAAATGGAATGAATGGAAAATTGTGCAGCAGTGAGGTGATGATGAAAGATAGATTAAGTACAAATATGAAAATGAAAAGACTAGAAACCGAAATTTCAGAGACAGTGGTATACATGGCATCCTGTACAAATGATAGGGGGAGATATATTGTCAAGAAAAACCACCCCTTCAGAAACAAAGGGGAAGAGAAGTTAGAAGCAGAGAGAGAAGATTGACAGGGGAGTCATTCAATTATGATAGGAAAAGTATGATTGCAGGAGGAGTTACCTGAGTTGAAATTTTGGTCAACAACATATAATCAGATAGAGCATTACCATGAAGGGATAAATCCTTTGCCATTGATGTTAAATGGGGAGAGTAACTTTAGAGGAGAGAAGCATCATCAGAGGGGGAGATTGTGTATGAAGTTGGTGTGTTGCCATCAATGACGAAGAGGGAGATTGTTGGACATAGTGTCATTAATGTGTTGTCATTGATGTCAAACAGTATAACAATATGCAGAGTTCATGTCAAATAAATATATGCAGGTATCATTGATGTGTTGTCATTGATGTCAAACGGTATTACAATATGCAGAGGTTATAGCTCAGGAGGGTTAGCGACTGAAGATCAGAAGCTCAGAAGAGATGATGCACATGAAGCTCAGAAGGGAAAGTATAGTGCAAAAACATGATCAGGATTGAAATCCCCATAGAGAAAACTAGGACCATTGGATACACAAGCACCATATCAAATGAAAGGATTGATTGTGAAGCGTGTAGGGAGAATTAAACTACACACTATTTCCAATCTCGCAATTACTCTAGATCATCATATCTCATCGACTCAAAGATCGACAACTATTGTTGATCCACCAAACAATCAGATTAAGTTGTGATCATTGGATACGCAAGATCTAGATCAAGGGCATGGATTGATTGCAGAGCGCAAAGGAAGAATTAAATTATATGTTTTTTCCAATCCCATAATTATTCTAGATCATCAGATCTTATTGATTCAAAGATCGACGACTGTGGTTAACTCACCAACAAATTACACAACTTCAATTGTGAAGTTTGGGCGACGAATTAAACCACACACAAGTTATGGTTCTGCAATCCACATCGACCGTTGGATCAAGTTAAGTGGAAGGATAGGATAAGAAAAGATGAAGACCATATGATACAAAGTATTGAAGTAAATGAGGACCGTCTGATCTATTCAGAGAGCTCCAAGGTAGCTGTGGTCAACTTCGACGCTGACCACTTTGGGAGAAAAGGGTTGAGAACAAGTAATATCACCCAAAGGAAGAAATCCCAAAGTAAATGTGAACTGTTCGATATGAATAACACTTCAGAGATATCAGGAATGTCAGATCATGTTTAGTGGAAGGACAGAGTAAGCCACAAATGTCCCGAAATAGACGTAAGTCAGATGATCCGAGGAAACACTTTGGAAGATATCCTAAATGTCGGATCGATGGAATTAGAAGGATAGGATAAGCAAGGACAAAGGCCTGAGATCCTGAATAGTTGAATTCCTGACAGTCGTTGGATCATGTTAAGCCTTTTCGAGTTAAAGAATGACCATTGGACAAATTCAAGTTACTCAAGTCTTACACTTTGATGAATATAACTTCGAGAGAATTGTGAAGTGGAGAAATTGAATTACCCGAAGTCCCAAAGGACAAAGTACCAAAGAACACGTTCCTAACATTGGACATATGGGGGCTAAAAGGAAAAGGGTAAAATAAGAAGGCAATGATTAAATTAATAAGCCAGTGGTTCTGTGACTATGGTCACATATAAATGGGTTTAAGGAAGTGCCTTTGCAGAACTCGGTTTCTGCAAATATTTGCAGAAATATGGAATTGATTTAAAAAGAAACCGATCCATACTTGTGATTGATTTACGAAAAGCACTCTCACTAAATTAAAAGAATTAACAATAAATTTTTGAATAATAAAAGTGATTATTGTTAATGTTAAAATGAAGAGGTGCGATGATCCAAACAAAGGGACACAATGTTTCATAGCACACACCGGTTAGAAGAGTATATAAATGAGAAAGAGTGGCGAGAAGAAGGTGTCTCTGTAGTCTAGATAAGAAGATCAAAACAAAAGCAAAGTTCAAGAAGAAGAACTGCTAGTTCTTATGAAGTGAGGGTGGAAGGGAGGAGCACAGA
>SNQJ01S0056005.1:42030-62284 GCA_010110895.2 Picea sitchensis
GTGAAGTGGAGAAATTGAATTACCCGAAGTCCCAAAGGACAAAGTACCAAAGAACACGTTCCTAACATTGGACATATGGGGGCTAAAAGGAAAAGGGTAAAATAAGAAGGCAATGATTAAATTAATAAGCCAGTGGTTCTGTGCCTATGGTCACATATAAATGGGTTTAAGGAAGTGCCTTTGCAGAACTCGGTTTCTGCAAATATTTGCAGAAATATGGAATCGATTTAAAAAGAAACCGATCCATACTTGTGATCGATTTACGAAAAGCACTCTCACTAAATTAAAAGAATTAACAATAAATTTTTGAATAATAAAAGTGATTATTGTTAATGTTAAAATGAAGAGGTGTGATGATCCAAACAAAGGGACACAATGTTTCATAGCACACATCGGTTAGAAGAGTATATAAATGAGAAAGAGTGGCGAGAAGAAGGTGTCTCTGTAGTCTAGATAAGAAGATCAAAACAAAAGCAAAGTTCAAGAAGAAGAACTGCTAGTTCTTATGAAGTGAGGGTGGAAGGGAGGAGCACAGAAGGATTCATATCCTTACTAAGAAAATTGTAAGAGATAAGGGAGTTGGAGCTTCCTAGGGTTGGTGCTCTAAATACAAGGGAGTTGGTGCTTCCTAGGGTTGGTTCCCTAAAGAGGAGGGAGTTGGTGCTTCTTAGGGTTGGTTCCCTGAAGAAGGGGATCTGTGTCTCCTAGAGTTGGTGCTCTAAAGAGGATTGGTGTCCTTCACTACTATTTATAAACCTTGTAATTGATTTTAAATATATTTATATAATTTGTTTTGCATACAATTCATTGTTGATTCATTGTGGTAATCAATAAAATATAAAAAGTAACTGCTAATTATTAAAAAGGGGAATATTGATTCACCCCCCCCCCCCTCTCAGTATTCCAAAAAAGAAAATGAAATTGAAAAGCCTGATCTAACTCTCTAATATCATAGCCATAGATCGTTGGAAAATTAAATCTTTTAATTAGGTTATTATGATCAAACATGTATTTGACTAAAAATGGAGGAATCGTTGTGTAAGACATGCTATTTCTAGTTCTAGCAGGCATGCATTGATATATTTCTAGTTCTAGCTGACATGCATTGATATATTACTTTTTTGTGTGGTTGAAGTCCTTGCCATACTATGGAAAAGGAAGAAAAGAGACCTCTTCAAAACTGTTACACACGGGGAATGAAAATATAGATCAACATAACATTAATAGTATACTAACTATATTTAAGTGGAACGTATGGATAACACTTCAAGTCTGTTGGAAATCATGTAGGCTTTTTGATGGGACTGAAAAGTGAGGGTAAATAAAAATGACAACAATGTAAACATTCTATTTTAACACAAAGAAGAATTCATAATATAATTTCACAGTCATTTTTCTTTAAACAGTCCATTTTAACACATAAAAGAAGTCATAAAATAATTTCATAGTTTTAATACAAAGAAGAAGTCATAATAGAATTTCACATTCATTTTCCTTTAATTTGGTAACTATCTTGTACAAGAAAAACTTAAACATTGCATCATCAAAGTTACTCAATTGTATACATCAACATACTCTCTCCACATAATTATAAATAAAAATTAGAAGAAATATTCCAAGGTAATTACAACAAAGCTTGTTAGAAGTATAACTGTTAAAAACCTGTACTTGCAACCAATTAGTTTGATTCAATAAATCTCCAAGGTAAGAACTTAAAAAAAGTTTGTTCATAAGAAGAAAAAAATAATTAATTTTCCCTTTTTAACAAACCTCTCTATGAAGCTGGAATATCATAAACACAACCATTCATAAACATATAACCCAGAAAATAAAAATAAAAATGAAAAATAAATCCAAACACATAGTAGTGTAGTCCACCCATTAAGCTCATGTTACATGCAAGGCAAAATGAAAAATAAATCCAAACACATAGTAGTGTAGTCCACCCATTAAGCTCATGTTACATGCAAGGCACACTTGGGCATAACTATCACACAAATATTTTATTCACGTTTTCTCAAAGATTGTAAGGGCATATGTTATGAAATGATAAATACAAATAATAATATAAACATAAATGATTGCAATTAAAGTTTCCATGAAATATAACTCAACATCAAATAGAAACAAATTTTAGGTTTACAAAGATATTTATATATACTTTGTTTCTGAATCATAAACCATTTATAATGGTAATGGTAATAAATCTCATGTTCAACACTAAAACACATAGTTAGTCTTACCAAAATCACTACAAACCCACTTTAGTCCCAATCGTTATAATTTGTTTTAATAAATAAATTCATACAAATGTTTAATATTTTGAAAACTTTATATTTACCACGTACTAATTAGTATTCAAAATAAATATGTGAAAATAAACAAATTCATACATATATTGATTCGTCCTTGGATGAACATAACTCTCCACTCCCTCTTCTCTTTGAGCTTGCAACTTGCTGAAAGCCAACGAGTTTACCTCACAACCTCTCTTAAGGAAAACTTCTTTCCCTGAGACCCCCAAGCTTCTTGTATTTACCTTGACGTCTCCACCAAAAACCCCAATAATTTAAAGTCTCTATTTCCCATATTTTTCACATAATTAACTCCATTCCCCTCCTGGTATCCTTTCACTTCCTCCCTATAATCTCCCTTCCTCCCTGCATAATACCCCATTTTCCCATTCTTTTCCATGTTTTCTTTTCTCCCATTGTTTACCCCCTCTTATCCTCTTGACACGTCATCCACCATGCAACCAAAATAAAATCTCCTCATTTCTTTTTATTTCCTAAATTCCCAATTATTATTTTTTTGCATGACCACATGGTGAACCTAAAATATAATTCTTTAATATTATTTGTTTATATATTATTTAGTTAATTTATTTGATATGCATATATTTTAATACTTTTTCTATTTATCGATATATATATATATAATTAAATGGAACTATATTAAAATTCCTATCCTAAGTGGGTAATTAACCACAAATCTAAATCCACCAAGGTTTCATTATAAACACCTTGCTTGACTTGGGGATTTGGAGGTTAAATGTTGGGGTGTAAGGATTCCACACCCTTATTATGAAAACTCCTCATCTTAATCAAACAATATGGACTATGTGTCCTTGTCTTCATGACATGTATGGAATCCACATCCTTTCCTCCATGACATATATGGATTTTGTGTCCTTGTCTCCACGACATATATGGACTCCATGTTCTTGTCTCTATGACATAGGTGCCATTTTTATATTCTCTTTTTAAAGACTCCACATCTTTTTCAATATTAGTTAAGACATGATTGTGAGTCCACACTCATATGTTGGCAAGGTCTCACCCTATAGCCTAAACATACACAACCACTCACATACAAGTAATTAATGCATTAGTTCAATCATACATTCCCTTCCACAAGTCATTTTTCATAAGTACCTTGCTCCCCTAAAGAGGTTTATTGGTTCACAATATTAGTATTAGTATTCATTTCACACACACACACTGTCATGGATATATATAGAGAATGATCATTAAACTCTTCAATCAATTCTCAAATTAACCTCTTAATCCTTTTCAAGGAAAAATTAGGAAAGGAGGGCACTACATATCCCCCACTGGGAACAAAACGTGGCCCAAAGTTTGCACAGAATAATAATAAATTAGCGCTTTGAAAATCAATCATAAATAAGGTCTCAACCTCATGTGCATCATAATGATAGTTGTAAACAAATCAAGTGTAATGTGATATAATTAGCTCAATTTGTTTTTCAATAGATCTTATTCACAGATTCATTATTCCTTCCTTGCATAAAACAATTAGGAGTAATTGAGTGTTATAAAAAACATAAATTCCTAAAATATAGTAGGAAATACCATAAGTGGTTAGTTATACAAAAGTTAATTCATTATTCATATAACAACTAGTCATTCCCGTGAGCACAATTCCATTTTCATTTTAGTCACAAGGAACATCACACACACACACAGAAAACACACATCATATCTCATCATACTCAACCATACATAAATCCCCTCCATGTCCAATTCATAACCACATCACAATCCATGCAAAACCATAAACTAAATCTTTTCCCAAGAACAATTAGCTACACTAAAGAAAAATAATATCACACATGGAACCTGTGGCCAATATTGTCATGATATACTATACAAGGTTGGGAAAACTCTTAACATAGAATAAACTGAGACATCCTATTCAAGATATTGTTTCATATATAACAACACACTTACCCAACTCCATCACTATTGAGTTTTTCATTTTGCATGTTAATCATTATGTTTATATGAAACGTCAATTATTAACTTCCCTTCTTGTTTCCATGGATTATCATCCCATTCTTATGAATTTTAAATCTTACCAAGTTGCAATGAGTCCTATGTTAATTTCATAGACAACCTTAAAGATCCATAGATTCCTAAATCAAGATTTACAAAATTATATAAAACATATCACACTTAACATATGCAATTTACCTAAATCAATTAATATATACCAATGTTCACATTCATATAGTGACAAACCATTCTTTCGTTCCCTATGCTACTTGTTTTCACAATCCCGTTGGATATTTGCATTCCACGAGCATCTTTAAAAAAAATCTAGTTTTAGAATTCACATATAGTCTTAACTCTAAGTTCAAATACTAAATGTACAATTCAATAATAAAAAGTTAAATAAAAACCCTTGCTTGTCTTCTAATTCCATAACATGTACCTTTCCTTAAGTCCCATAAATACCATTGTGCAACTATCTAACAATAACTAAAATGCACACATGAATAATTCAACTATAACTATATATCCATCTTAATGCTAATAAAAGTCAACCATCTTTTGAGGAAAATATAGGCATTCAACCTTTCCTATACAATCGTTATTGCTCCTTGTAATTGTACAGTTCAATTACCCTTGATATTCATTGAATTCTATCATTTTTCTAAAACATGGTAGTTTATCTCAATAAACAATCAATAATGTGGAATTTTTCTTCTTCAACTAATTTTAGAGGTCTAATTGTTATTCCCACTCTTATTTAATACTAACATATGTGTGATGATAACCTTGATAATCATAGAACTACCCAATCCACTCATCAAGATCCTTCCCAAAGAGACTCACCATTGTTTTAGCAATTTCCAAAAATAAGGCCTCCTTAATGTTTATCATAACATCATTATTATATTGTCTCATTATTTGAGACATTTCCTCAATTTATTAACATTCCTTAACAACCTATATCTAAGGTAATCAAGCATGTGTACTTGCACAACACATAAGAGCATAACCTATTGTTCTCACAATACTACTTCAATCAATAAATAACCACTCAAAATATCTCAAATTGTTATTATTGCATCTAGATTGTAATTCGAAAGAAAGATCAATAGAATATTTGAGCATCAGACTCTTAACCAGATTCATATGATGAATGTATATTTCCATAAATCCTCAAGTAGACACCAAATCATATTACATAATAACTCAAGTATAATAACTCAAGTGTACGCCAAATCATATTACATAATATAACTAACTTCGTAATATTCATCAACATAGATTCTTCATCATATACATTTCAAAGGAGTTACTTCCACATTTCCAATGACAACATGAATTCTCATCTATAATACAACTACATTCTCCATAATTTCCTTCATATGGTTTTCACAACCATCCAACACATCCCATCCATTATACCCTTTTTCTTCAATAATCAAGATGCAAAGGTAGGTAGAACTCTTGCTACTTCAAATCATCGACAAAAAGACATAAGTCCTAAATTCAACTCATGTGCAACTTCAATTATTATCCAGGAATACACAAACAATCCACTCTTAACCAACATTCCACAATAAATGCAGGTAACACTCTAAAAGTGCCACAAAATTTTATCTTAAATATGTGAAAATAGATTTAAGACTCAAGAACACACATTTAAATACTTCCATTTTCAAAGAAATGTCAAACTTCTTATACAATAGGAACACACACACACACACACAAATCATATGAAAAACCGACACAAAATCATTAGGTTCTTGTAAACCATTGTTGACCATTGATGAATAAGTCAATTTCAATTTTTGGCTTAGCACAAAACCACACAAGTTATACCAATTTGTGGCACACTTTCTACCTCACATCAATCCTGAAACAAAAAAATCAAAGCTTCAACAAGAAAATATCATTCAAAAAGAACAATAGGTCCATAATCCCTCAACCAATGGGTACTCATAATATAATTTTGAGCTCAAATTGCTAATCCTTAAAATATTAATCCTATATTGATACCCTCATCAAGCTATCGAGACTAAACCTCAAGGTTGTTTTCTTTCCAATGGGTAATACTAGGTCATGCCCTAAATAAATTCCACTCCTAAGAACAAAATTCCAACTTATGAGTTTAATATTAAAGCATCAAGGTTATGTTTTTCAGAATATAATCTCAATGCCAAGCTTTGTAGATGCTTTCAAAAGCATAATTAAAACTATTGTATCTTATTCATGTTAAGTTATAATTAATTATATATATATATATATATATAAGTTCAACCCTTAAATATTGCCATTTATTTATATCAATAGGCTTTTATATCGTCATTTTCCACAAAAATACAAACCATTCACAAGCTCTTGGTTAGTACCAAAAGTACTCTAGGCACTTCATTTTTTATAAACCTTGCTACCCCATCTCAAACCAAGAAAACAAGAACCCTAAAGATTCATCAAGAAAAGTTATTTCAAAAAGCATAAGAGATCCATGCTCATTCTAATTTTCCCTTTAAAAACAACCTCAATCTTTCCATGAGTTTCATGCATGTAGGTTTAAGTCTTCACAAAAGATTACAAGAAATAATCCATACCCTTACATATGGATAAAGATAGATAGCTATGTGTCCCACTCCTAGGTTAACACCATCCTAAACATAAAATTAATTCACATTGAATTAAATGGGAAAAAACCTATCTTCAAGGATAGACCATATCGAGCCCTAAAAAGACAAGGACTTCAAATAAAAATAGAAACCTTCAATCATGAATTTCCTTTTTCCTGGAAAAAACTTTGCATCAACCATTTTTTTATTATTAGTTACAACTATTCATTTAATGTCATTAACACCCTCCTAGCGATTGGATTTACCAAAAGTTACAAAGGAAGGTAGGAAAACATTTCCATCTTCTCAGTTGTTCCTTAATGACCTTTACATAATGATTACATGAACAACATGCAAACATCAAAATACCAGCAAGCATGTGGGTCCAATAGGCCCTAATGTTGTAACGTGGCTATGATACCATAATGTAACACCCACATGTGCTACATAGACTAAAAACATAATTCCAAGAGACATTTGTTTTTAATTACACCATAGTTATATTTAACAATACTATCATCAAGAATTGTGATTTATATACCAAAGGAAAATCCATTTCTCTTCATACAATTCATTTCTAAGATACCAAGCTATCAATTTTCCATAGTTGTTGATCTTGGAGGATCTCCTCACTCAAGAAATTCGGAGGTTCTTATTTCTATAAAAGCTTCCCACAATGAAGAGCTCACAAAGATCTTTCTGATGCAGTTTGAATGAGATTGGGATGACTTCGTATGTGAAAGATATGGCTCATTGATGTTTTGGGTAAAATGGAAAAAATGTAAAATGTTTAATCCGTATGTTGAGCTTAGGTGCTCCTATTATTTTATTTTTTCGTAAAAAGGAAACTAATTGGTGTGAGAAATATGTAACATTTTAGTTTTCTACTCTCAAGGGAAAGTTGAGATTCTCATGGATTGTAATTTCCTAGTCTCAAGGGAATGTTGAGATTATGAAGGATTGTAGTTTCCTAGTTTCATGGAGAGTTGAGATCTTTATGGAGACTTGAGATTTTATTAGGCATAGTTGAGATATTTTCTCAAACCAATTTCTTAAAAGGTGCCTAGATCCTAATTTATGGGATCTTGAGAGATATTTTCTCCTTGATATGTTGAAGTAGTTTTCAACCATGTAAAGCTATATAACGATCATTTTGATCCTTTGTATGGGGAAGATTGGTAAAGGTATTTTTGGAGTAATAAACTCTTTGAAAGAGAGTAATCAAGCAACCATTCATGTAGTTTGTAAAACCCCTTCAATGGGAGAATTTGTGCGCCCCTCATTAGGAGAATTAAGCCCCACTTGGGAGACGTTTTAGCCTCTGTAAAGGAGAGAATCAACCCCACATTGGGAGAGTATTTCAATCCTTTATTGGAAAAGGATTGTAGCCATTTTGTAAAGGAAAATCAACCCTTGTTTGGGATAATAAATAATAAACAGTTTGTTTCTTGAAGTGGACTTGGAGACATAGCCAGAGTTTGGTGAATTCCATTAACAATCCAGTTTGCACATTGCTTATGTGTGTTTGATTATTGTCTAATTTCAGATTTTAAATGATGAATTACCAATTCTCTTTATACAATTATGGAGGAATTGAGAAGAGTTTAAATGCATCTGAATTAGTAGCTTTTAAGCACTAATTTTCGGATCAGTTGTATTATCAATAGAATAAAATGCAGACTATGCCCACAAGGGTCTTTGCATTCTCCATAAAATTCACTTTGGTAAGACAATCCCTTATAAATTTAATATCAAAATAAATAACAACAAAAATTGGTTATATTAATAATAAATAACCAGGGCATAACAACCATTTATGTGATTCTAAAATAGAGAAAATGACCATAATCGATACTCCTAGGGTTTATTTTAATCCAAAATAAATAAATTGTCCTTCCACTCAAACAAAATGTTTCAAAATAATAGATTAACAATCATATTAAATAAACCGTCCTTCCACTCAAACAAAAAGTTTCCAAATAATAAATTAACAATCATATGATAATTCAAATTACAACCATAAGAAATGGGTATTAGCTCTTCAACTAGAAGGTATGACAAGGAATCTTGTCAATCATGTTCAATATCTTCTATACAACTAGTGAAGAACATCGAAACAAAAAACCACATTGATTCTTCGTCATTCTTCACATAAGTAAAATTGTCATTAAACTGCTATGTTATTATATTCTATTTACTTAATTCATTGATCTTAAAATATAAGAGAAATCTATATATATATTTGATTTCTTTAACATAACACTAAAATCATATTTATTTTTTCCACAAAACAAATTTTTAAAGTCTTTTGTTAACATATATATTAAATAATACTATATATTGGTATCTCACTTCAAACCCTTCTTATTGGTATCTCACTTCAAACCCTTCTTTTGGCTTCATGTTACCTTACTTAACTCCATAATTTCTTATTTTTTTATGATACAAAACATATATATATTAAATATATATTAAATAAAACAATTTTTTAAAATCTTTTGTTAACATATATATTAAATAATACTATATATTAGTATCTCACTTCAAACCCTTCTTTTGGCTTCATGTTACCTTATTTAACTCCATAATTTCTTATCTCTTATGGTACAAAACATATATATTAAATAGTACTATATATTAGCCTCTCACTTCAAACCTTTCTTTTGGCTTCATGTTACCTTACTTAACTCCATAATTTTTTATCTTTTATGATATAAAACATATATATTAAATAATACTATATATTGGTCTCTCACTTCAAACCTTTCTTTTAGTTTTATGTTACCTTACTTAACTCCATAATTTCTTATCTTTTATGGTTCTCAATTAGGTCACAAGCAAATGAAATTTAATAGACCAATCTAACTCTTTAATACCATAGCCAAACATCGTTGAAAATTTAAAATATTTTAAGGGAATTATGATCAAACAAGTACTTGACTGAAATAAAAATGGAGGCATAGTTGTGTAAGGCATGTTCTTTCAGTTATAGTTGACATGCATTGATATATTATTAGTTCTAGTCTACATGCATTGATTATTACTTTTTTGTTTTGCGTTACTATGTTAAAGGAAGAAAAATCACCTCTTCAAAACCGATACACATGTGGAATAAAGATAATAATCAACTTAACATTAATAATAGAAGAAACTATATTTAAGTAGAACATATGGATAACACTTCAATTTTGTTGGAAACAAAACAAATAAAATATAAAAATAAATACACTAGCAATGAAAGGCAAAGTCACTCCCATAAGAAGAGGATACTATTATTATGCTCAACTTCAAATTATCTATTTGCCTCTCTTATGATGTATTTAATGCTCAACTTCAAATTATCTATTTGCCTCTCTTCTGATGTATATTTGCCTCTCTTCTGATGTATTTAAAGAGATTTATTTTCTAACTTTAAAAAGAGAAATGGAGTTAACTTTGCTAAGTGAAATCAGGTAGGATTTTTTTATGGGATTTAAAAGTGAGAGTAAATAAAAACGACAACAACTTAAACCTTCCATGTTAACACTAATATAATTTCATAATCATTTTCCTTTAAACAATCCGTTTAAAGGAAAAGAAGATGTCATAAAAGAATTTTATAGTCATTTTTCTTTAAAAAGTGTGTTTTAAAACAAAGAAGAAGTCATAATAGAATTTTACAGTCATTTTTCTTTAATTTGGCAGCTATTACGTACAAGGAAAAATTAAACATTACATCATCAAAGTTACTCAATTGTATACATTAACATACTCTCTCCACATAAATATAAAATAAAAAATAGAAGAAATATGCCAAGATAATTATAAATAACTCTTATAAACCTATACTTGGAACTAATTACTTATTTTATTCAAATAAACTCCAAGATAAGAACTTAAAAAGGAAATCATTCATAAGTAGAAAAGAATAATTAATTGTCCTTTTTAACAAACCTCTTTATAAAACCGGAATATTAAAAACTCGTCCATTCATAAACATATAGGCCAAAAAAAAATTCCAAACACATAATAGTATAGTCCACCCATTAAGCAATAGTATAGTCCACCCATTAAGCTCATGTTGCATGCAAGGCACACTTACCATAACTATCACATAAATATTTTATTTCTGTTTTCTCAAAGCTCGTAAGGACATTTCTTATGAAATGATAAAAAAACAAAAAACACAAACGTAAATGATTGCAATTAAAATTTCCATGAAATATAACCAAGTTCATCCATTAACCCAATTATAAACAAATTTTAAAACATTATAAAATAAAAACAAAATTTTGAGATATTTATATATACTCTGTTTCAGAAATAAAATTATAAACAAATTTTAAAACATTATAAAATAAAAACAAAATTTTGAGATATTTATATATACTCTGTTTCAGAAAAAAAAATTATTTATAACGTTACTTTCAGAAATAAAAATCATTTATAATGTTACTGATAATAAATCTCATGTCCAACACTAAAACACACATTTAGTCCAACCAAAATCACTACAAACCCACACTAAGTCCTAGTCATTGTAAATTATTTTTAATAAATAAATTCCTATAAATGTTCAAGATTTTAAAAAATGTATATTTACCAAATACAAATTATTACTCAAAATAAATATTTAAAAATAAACAAATTCATACCTATATTGATTCTTCCTTAGATGAACATAGCTCTCCACTCCCTCTTCTCTTTGATCCTATGCCAACTACTGAAAGCCAATTGGTTTACCCCTAGCCACTTTTAAGGAAAACTTCTTTACCTATATTGATTCTTCCTTAGATAAACATAGCTCTCCACTCCCTCTTCTCTTTGATCCTATGCCAACTACTTAAAGCCAACTGGTTTACCCCTAGCCACTTTTAAGGAAAACTTCTTTACCTCAGACCCCCGAGCTGCATGTACTCACCCTCGCGTCTTGAACAAAAAACACAACAATTTAAAGCCTCTATTTCTTATATTTTTCACACAGCTATCTCCATTCCCCTCTTGGTATCCTTTCATTTCTTCCATGTAATCTCCCTTCCTCCTTTCATAATACCTCATTTTCCCACTCTTTTCCCTCTTTCTTTTCTCCCATTCTTTACCCCCTCTTCTCCTCCTGACACCTCATCCACCATGCAACCAAAAGAAAATCCCCCGTTTACTTTTACTTCCTAAATTCCCATTTTTTTTGCATGACCACACGGTAAAACTAAAATATAACTCTTTAGTATTTTTTTTTTTATAGATTATTTAGTTAATTTATTTGATATGCATATATTTTAATACATTTTCTATTTATCTCTCTCTCTCTCTCTCTCTCTCTCTCTCTCTATATATATATATATATATATATAAACACAACTTTAAATCCACCAAGGTTTCACTATAACCACCTTGCTTGACTTGGGAATTTGGAGGCTAAATGTTGGGGAGTAAGGATTCCACACCCTTACTATGCAAACTCTTCATCTTAATCAAACAATATGGACTCCACGTCCTTGTCCGCATAACATAGGTACCATTTTTATATTCTGTTGTTAAATTCTCCACATCTTTTTCAAGATTAGTCGAGACATTATTGTGAGTCCACACCCATATGTTGGCGAGTTGGCAACTCCTCACCTTGTAGCCTACACATACACAACTACTCACATACAAGTAATTAATGCATTAGTTCAATCATGTATTCCCTTCCATAAGTATTTTTTCATAAGTACCTAGCTACCTTGAAGAGGTTTAATGATTCACAACATTAGTGTTCATTTCATGATCCAAGAGGGCATTACAATCTCCATCACACCCGCAACACTTTATAGGTTGTTGTCTTAGCCTTTTCCCCAAGGAATCTGTCATATTGGACTCATTTTATGCTTTCTTCCCTTGCATATATGCCTATGAACTATTCCTAAATAAAGGTGGCTTGAACCCTTTCCTCCCCTAATCCATCTTATCTTTCTTTTTATCATCCCAATCTTTTTGAAAATTTGGTCTTCCTTTACTTTGCTCATACAAATATTTAGTTTTTCTCATTACTTATTCCAAAGTCATGGGATCATCAAATTGAATTTTATCCTTTTTAGAAGGATGGAGAATCACTCAATAACCTCTAAATTTTAACCTTCTCATCCTTGATGAAATCCACATAACTTAGAAGCTCCAATATTTTCTTCTCATACTCTTCCATAGTTATGATTCCTAATTCAAGCTCAAAGAATTCTTGCATTTGCTTGTCATAATAATGCTTTGGAAATTATTTTTGTTGGAAGTATTTCTTGAAATGATTCCAAGAAATTATCTTCTCCTCAATATGATTGACTTACTTCAACTGGTTCCATTGTTGGAATACAGAGAGGGGGGGCGGGGGGTGACTTATGATGAGAACTTTTTACCACTTTCAATCACAACATATATAAAATTCAACTTTATTAGTAGTATTCAATATTTTATCACTTATGCATTCAATATATCATTTCATCATAAACAATATCATTCATCAGTGCATAATAAACAACCACATATACACAGTACACCAGAATTTACGTGGAAACCCAAATGGGAGAAAACCACATAATTCTTTCTTATATATATCAATATTACATTCATAGGAAGCACCAACTAGAAGGAGGCTCCAACCCCCTATTTACAGGCTCCAACCTAAAGGAAGATACAACTACCTGAATTCTCCAGCTACAACTGGAAGGAGGCTCCAATCCCCTAGTTTACAGGATCCAACCTCAAGGAAGCTCCAACTCCCTGTATTATTTGGATCCAACCATAAGGAGGATATGACCCCTTGATTTATAGGCTCCAACCTGAAGGAAGCTCCAACTACTTATGTTATCCGACACCAACCGAAAGGAGTCTACCACTCCCTTTCCTTGCCCTGTCATACCGCCCTGAAATATAAGTGTAGACTCAAAATGTCACTACCACTGATCAACTTGTAACTTCCATTTTCACAGATACATAAACCTGTCATTGTTAGTGTCACATCAACCTGTGTGTCTCAACCATGTACCAAAATATGTACTAAATACCTGTAGTGTATCATGCATCAACTATGTACCAACACTTGTACCATACCATGTACAAAATCTTGTACCATACCATGCATCAACAATGTACCAAAACTTGTACATCAAGCATGTATCATATCACTCATGATATGCCTCAACCATAAGCCATAAACCATGTGCCAAAGATATATTCCAATGCATCCAATATATGCCTCAAGCATATACCATACTTTAAACCATATGCCAAGTATCCAAGATGTGCCTATGCCTCAAGCATGCACCGTAAAAACCAAGATCATATACCAAGTATATGCCTCATACATGTTCCAGTCACCACAAATACGTGTCTCTATTAATGAACCATAACAACCATACACAATGTACCAAGGATATATCTCAAGCATGTATGTACCTCAATTATATGCATCCATGTACCCGAGAGGCCTCCAAGACATGCCTTAAGCACGTGGAAAACCATCCATGATAAATACACATAAAAACATACCTTTACTCATGAAGAGGATCTGGTGCATATCATCTCACACCAACAAACCAACCTGGCACATATCATCTTCAACAAACAAAATATATCATCTTATTCAGGACTTTTTCACAGATCCACGACTTGCACAGTATCAACCCACAGATGTTCACGCCTTGCTCCACTATGACCTGCTTATGTCCACGCCTTGCTCCACTGTGACATGTGGATAACCTTATAAATATAGTAGCATTATAATTTTTCCTTCACTACCTCGGACTTCACTACCTTAGGTATGCTACGAAAAGGATTTACCAAAAGATCACCTGAAAGATAGATCATCATTGAACTTGTATGTGTCCTTATGATATACTTCTTGTGGTATATTTATACTTTTTCAAAGTAACTTCTTTCCTTACTTTAGGGATTTCTTGTTAAAACCACTTTACCCTTTAGTTAATGACTTGCAATCGTTTAGGGCTTCTTAACCATTCTTCAAGTCTTCCAATTTCATGAAGGCATAACTCCTCAACCGTGAGGAACCACGTGACGTACCACCTACCATTATAAATGGAACAATAATGGATATCCATCTATGAGTGTGTTACATGCATTTTTACTGTCCTTCATGTCTATATTCCTCAAACAACTTCGGGCTTCATGACCATACCTCTGGGGATTTGCAACCACTTAAGCACTTAGCCATATTTCTAGGGCTTCTTATAGGGTTGACTAGGGTTGATATCAATTCTTATAGATTTCATCTAGTGTTGAAATCAATGAAAAATAACTTTCCAACAATATCCCTCTTTGGCATTGATGGAAACACCCAAACTCCACCTATGACCAATTCTCCTCATGTTTCCCTCCCCCTTTGAAATCAATGGAAAATGGTAACTCTCTTTAGGGATGCTCCCCTTGTCTTCACGATTTTGATCTTTCTCTTCTGATAATTCTCTTTTATCTTTATTTTTCTCCCCCTTTGACATCATGGGCGAAAAGGGTAACTCCCCCTATCGGTATGTGTCCCCGTGTCTTCATTCTTCTGATATTTATTTCCTGATCTCTTTCTCTGACGATTTCTCTCCCTTGACTTCTCTTCAATATGTTGTGTATATCAATGTGGGGCTTTATGTACTTGCTTCCTTTCTTCTTTTTTCAATGCTTCTTGTCCATTGTTTCTTCCTCTTGTAATTCATTGACATATATAAAAAACATTCAAAGTTACTTGAATTCATAGCTTTTCATGTTCACTTCTTAGACATCAATGACCATACTTTTCAACAATTCCCCTTTGACTGTAAGACTTTTGTTGACGGTTTCTCTTCACCTATTTTATTATGCCATTCAATGCTTTCCTTCATGTGATTAACTGATTCCACTTGTCAATATGCTTTCATCCATTGTCATATATCTATCTATACCTTCCAATGATCCATATCTATCCATATATCATAAAATTTCCATGGTTCTGCTACTCAACTACACATAATACTAACCCATCAGTTGATTACAACATATTCCTGCTTCTCAACCCGTCTTCTCAATCTGCAAATCAGACTCTACATGTCTGGAACAATCTGTACTGAATGTATCCATGCCTGAATACATACGTGGAATCCTGTAAACAATCATGAACCTTTGCCTGAGAAGTGTGCCAATGATATACTTCATAACTATCAGCCGATACATGCATGGGAATGTGTTCTGAAAGATTCTCCTAAAAAAATAAAACTATCACAAGACATTCTTCACCTTTTTGATCAAACCATTCTGAAACTTCATTTCCAAACTCTACAAACACTTTAGAACGCTCGAAATATAATTCTTTGATATGAAGAGCTTCTTCTTAGACTCTCCCTCTTCAATATTTGTATTTACTAGGAGTCTCCAAGATGGATGGCTCAAAAAAATACCCGCTCTGATGCATAGTAATCTTCCTCTTCATATGTGCAGAGATCTTCCTTTTCATCCTCTTCTTGAATTCTGACATCCTTTTTCATCTTCTTTCTAAATTATGACATCTTCCTCTTCATCCTCTTCCTAGATTATGATATCTTCATCTTTTCTTGTAGATTCACCATGATCTTGTACTATTGCAAATATTGTGAGTATGATCTACAAGACTTGGTTTTTATTCACCTCCTCTTCTTGTTTTTCATTTCTTCTCCAAACCTTCTTGTATCTGACATCAATGTTTTCCTTCATGGGAGGCTCTATCATGCTTCTATAATTTCGAGCTATGTGACCATAATTGTGGAATTTGTAACATTCAATGTTGGAGAGAGCCACATAACCATTTCTTGGTTGAACATTTCTTCCATATTCTATGCAATCTACAACTTTATTTCCAAAGTTAGTACATGTAAAACAATGACCCAAAAAGAAATTTTGATACCTCAGAGTGAATGATCTTATTTGTGGTGTAGTCCTTCTAAAATCCTGCCTTGGATCATCACAATCTTCTCTTTGGTTGTTTCCATCACAATGATTGAAGCTTCATTGCTGCCTGAATATACAAGTTCTTTTGTATTCATTCCTCTCTGACTCTTGTTGATCATGATCCCTTCCTTTGAGAAATTTTGCATAACTCTTTTGTTTTGTTTCTTTCGTCATGGATCTTGAACCTTCCTCAAAATGAAATTTATTGTATCCTAGTCCACATTTGTCATTGCATGGCCTTTGAATGTTGAGAATGTTTTCTAACACTTGATAAATTTTCAAGTTCTTGCTGAGCTCGTTGAATTCAACTCACAATGACATGACTTCATTTTCAAGATTCTCACACTCTTTTGCTTTCTCAATGACAACTAACTTTCCAACAATCTCCCCCTTTGGCATTAATTACAACACCCATACTCCACCTGTGACCAATTCTCCTCATGTTTCTCTCCCCCTTTGAAATCAATGGAAAAGGGTAGGTCTCTTTGGGGTTTCTCCCCCTATCTTCATGCTTATGATATTTCTCTTCTGATCTTTCTTTTTCTTATCCCTTGACATCATGGGAGAAAAGGGTAACCCCCCCTATTGGTATGTCTCCCCTTGTCTTCATGCTTCTGATATTTATTTCCTGATCTCTTTCTCTCGTGATTTCTCTCCCTTGACTTCTCTTCAATATGTCGTGTAGATTAATGTAGGACTTTATGTACTTGATTCCTTTCCTTTCTTCCCATTCTTCTTTGACATTGGTGTTTCCTCTTGTAATTCACTGAAATATATAAAAACAATTCAAAGTTACTTGACTTCATATCTTGTCATGTTCAATGCTTAGAAATAAATTACTGTACTTTTCAACAATTTCCCTTTGAATGTATGACTTATGTTGATGGTTTCTCTTCACTTGTTATGTCATTCCTTTCACTTCCTACCTTCCTATGACTAACTGATTTCACTTGTCAATATTCTTTCATCCGTTTTCATATATCTGTCTAGACCTGCCAATGATCCATCTATGTCCATATGTCATAAACTGTCCATGATTATGCTACTCAACTACACATAATCCTGACCCATCTGTTGATTGAAACATATTCCTTCTTCTCAACCTGTCTTCACAATCTGCAAATCAGACTCTACATTTACGTAACAATATTTACTGAATGTATCCCTGCCTGAATGCATACATGGAATCCTCCATAAAATCATGAACCTCTTCTTGAGAAGTGTGCCAATGATATAATTCATAACTATCAGTTGATACCTGTATGGGAATGTGTTCCGAAAGATTCTCCTCAAACAATCAAATTGTCACAAGAAATTTTGCACTTCTTTCATCAAATCATTATGAAGCTTCCTTTCCAAAATCTGCAAACACTTCAGACCGCTCGAAATATAGTTCTATGATATGTAGAGCTCCTTATTAGACTCCCACTCTTCAATATTCATATTTATTGGGATTCTCCAAGCCGGATGGCTCAGAACAATACCCGCTCTGATGTAGAGTAATCTTCCTCTTCATCTATTGAGACATCTTCCTTTTCATCCTCTTCCTGCATCTGGAATCCTTTTCATCTTCTTCTTGAATTCTGACATCTTCCTCTTCATCCTCTTCCTAGATTATGGAATCTTCCTCTTTTCCTATAGATTCATCATGATATCACACTACTGCAAATATTGTGAGTATGATCTATGGGACCTAGTATTTATTCACATTCTCTTCTTATTTATCATTTCTTCTCCAAACCTTCCTTTATATTACACCATTTTTTTCCTTAATAGGAGGATCTATCATGCCTCTACAATTTCGAACTATGTGACCATAATTGTGGCATTTGTAACATTCAATATTGGATAGAGCCACATAAAAATCCCGCGCTTGAACATTTCTTCCATGTGCTTTGCAATATACAACTTTATGTCCAAAGTTAGTACATGTAAAACAATGACCCAAAAATATATTTTGATATCTGGGAGTGAATGATATTCTTTGTGGTGTAGTCCTTATGAATTCATGCCTTGTCTGATCACAATATTCTCTTTGGTTATTTCCTTCACAATGATTGAAGTTTCCCTGTTGCCTGAATATAGAAGGTCTTATGTATTCGTCCATCCGTGCTAGCGGCCATGACTCCTTCCTTTGAGAACTCTTGCATAACTCTTTTATTCTATTTCTTTCGTCATGGATATTGAACTTTCCTCAAAAGGAACTTTCTTGTATCCTAGTCCAAATTTGTCACTATATGGCCTTTGAATATTGAGGAGATGTTTTCTAACACTTGAGAAAATTTCAAGTTCTTTCTAATCTTGTTGACTTAACCTTTCAATTACATGACTTCCTTTTCAATCTTCTCGCTCTTTTTCTTTCTTAATGACAACTAAGAGATTTCCAACCGATCTCCCCCCTTTGCATTGATGGAAAAACCCATACTCCACCCGTGACCAATTATCCCCATGTTTCTCCCCCCACTTTGACATCCTATGGAAAGGTGCTTTGGGGCTTCTCCTATCTTCATGCTTCTTATCTTTCTCTTATGATATTCCCCAAAAAAGAAGATAAATTTTCATACCGGGGAGTGAATGATATTCTTTGTGGTGTGAACCTTGCCAAATTCATGCCTTGTCTGATCACAATATTCTCTTTGATTATTTCATTCACAATGATTGAAGCTCCTTGCTTCTTGAATGTAGAGGGACTTTTGTATTCATTTGACTGCTAGCGGCCATGATTCCTTCACTTTGGAGAACTCACGCATAACTCTTTTATTCTATTTCTTTCGTCATGGATATTGAACATTCTTCAAAGTGAACTTTCTTGTATCCTAGTCCAAACTTGTCACTACATGGCCAACTGATTGTTGAGAATGTTTTCTACCACTTGAGTTGCAATATACAACTTTATGTCCAAAGTTAGTACATGTAAAACAATGACCCAAAAATATATTTTGATATCTGGGAGTGAATGATATTCTTTGTGGTGTAGTCCTTATGAATTCATGCCTTGTCTGATCACAATATTCTCTTTGGTTATTTCCTTCACAATGATTGAAGTTTCCCTGTTGCCTGAATATAGAAGGTCTGTTGTATTCATTCCCATCTGACTCTTGCTGGCCATGACTCCTTCCTTTGAGAACTCTTGCATAACTCTTTTATTCTATTTCTTTCGTCATGGATATTGAACTTTCCTCAAAAGGAACTTTCTTGTATCCTAGTCCAAATTTGTCACTACATGGCCTTTGAATGTTGAGAATGTTTTCTACCACTTGAGAAAATTTCAAGTTCTTTCTAATCTTGTTGACTTAACCTTTCAATTACATGACTTCCTTTTCAATCTTCTCACACTCTTTTTCTTTCTTAATGACAACTAAATTTCCAACAATCTCCCCCTTTGGCATTGATGGAAACACCCATACTCCACCCGTGACCAATTATCCCCATGTTTCTCCCCCC
>SNQJ01S0056006.1:30528-52663 GCA_010110895.2 Picea sitchensis
AAAAATGTAGGAAGGATCAAGTCCCAACATGGGTCATAACTATCGTAGAGCAATGTGTAGAAGGAACTACAATGAGTTGGTATCCTTTCTTGCTCAAGTAGTTCCTAATGGATTGCATTGAATCACAAGATGAGGGGAAGGAGTTTTACTACTCCTGGATACTAATCCTGATTACATTCATAGAATGGGTATATTCAAAGGACACACAATTTTTAGGGATGAGGGGGAAGTTGTGCATCGTGGAAAAATACGAGATTTTTTTTTTATCAACAAGTAAAAGGAGGAAGATGGACACCAATGTAGAGTTTTTTCTCTATGGTGAAATAATTATATAGAGCATTAGGAATTTACCACACATGTCACAACATCTAGTGGAGGAATACATACCATTCACAGAGTTCATATAGGATAGGAACCATATGTACATCAAAGCCAGGAAGGATCCTAGGAATGAGTGGGTCCAGAAAAAATAGAAGATAACTTAAGAGGACATCCAGTTGGTTACGCAGGATTGGTGATCCATATTTTATGAGAATAATGAAATGGATACAAGTTATTAGCATATTCTTAACATAGAATAATAGAGATACAGTAAAACCGGTTTTCTATTCAATAAGGAAATAAGCTAAAACTATAAAATGCAGTGGAAAACAAGCTTGCTAGAATGGTGGCAGTTTATCTCTGAGAAGAGATGTGACAGTTGTGCTCATTAGAAAGAAGATGATTACAATGAGGCTCTCAACACCATTTTACAATAAACAGGAGTTTCAAAAACCCTAAACATTCAAAAACCTAACCCTAGGAGATGAAGCACCAAAAGTAATGTGGGCCCCGTTTGGGTAAGTTAGTACATCAACTTCCCTGGGTCGTAACGTTTGCATACAATCTCTATTTTAGGCGTATGATAGCCCATTGGAAATATCTATCTGAGGACTACAAAAATTGGACAAAATTTCACGATGAAATTTTGTGACCGCAACATACCCCAAAAAACGTCGTTTAGAGCCTCAAAACGGCTCCGAAAGTTCAGGACCCGAAAAATTGTTAAAAATAGTAAATTATCACAATTGCTAGAAAGTTGTTGTGAGCCAGCTGGAAAAGGTGGGTGGCCACCAATATCCACCTGGATAAATCCTCCATCCTTAGGAAGCAATGGTCTCCATTGTGTTAAGTTCCCCCATCAGATGAGGAAATTTCTGCTGAATTTGGCCCCGGGTGAGCCACTTGCCTTGGTGCAGGAGATGCCCTGATTTGACGACTCGATAAGGATGGATCCTTTGTTGTTGATTTCCCTTGATCTGTGTGTCCATAATCTGATCACTGCATGCATGTTTTATGCAGTCGGGGTTGAGCTCTGTTGGTGTCAATTGTTCTGCTATGTCTGAGGTGTCCAATAATGGTGGGAAATAAGGTCGAAGGAGGTCCATGTTGAACATTGGGTGCAGGCCAGGGAAAGGAGGAATGTTGAGTGAAAAAGAATTATCCCCCACAACCTTGGTGATGGTGTATGGCCCATAACGGAGTGGGAAAAGCTTATGATGGGGTCCTATAAGGCGTTCTTTTTTCAAGTGCAACCAAACTTTGTCACCCACCTGAAACTTATGTGGAACCCAATGTTGATCATAGCTTTGCTTGTAGTTTTCATTGGACTTTTGTAGGATATCCTGAACCTGTTGGTGGATGTGTTGGATCCTCTCAATGAATCGGGTGGATTTGTTAGCCTCAGTTGAAGTAGGAGAGGATTCGGTCGAGGTGACCGCAAGGGGAAGTGCAACATCTATGGGACCCAATGGTTGGAATCCCAACCCCAGCTGAAAGGGGTTGTGGTCGGTTGAGCTATGCAGGGTTCGGTTGTAGCTATGTTGGACATAGGGAATACTCTCATCCCATGTGTGAGGGTTCTTAGAATTATACATGCACAGGATATGAATGATCATTCGATTTATGAACTCAGTTTGGCCATCTATCTGGGGGTGGAAGGTCGTGGATTTGGTGATCTTGGTGTCTAGTAGTGACCAGAGGCTTGACTAGAATGTGTTGAGAAATCAAATTTCCCGATATGAGACAATGGTTTGTGGGATTCCAAAATGTACCCAGACTCGTTCAAAGAAGATCTTGACAGTGGCTTCTACTGTGATGCTCTTCTTGCAAGAAACCAGAATTGCCATCTTAGAAAAGCGTTCAATAACCACAAAAACATAGTCATTTCCCCGCTTGGTGGATGGGAGGCCCAACATGTAGTCCATTGAGATGGATTCCCATGTCCTATCAGGATTAGGAAGAGGGGTGTATAGGCCCTATTTCTTATTGGTTGGTTTGGCAATAGCACAAGTAGTGCAAGACCTGATATACTTGCTGACCTCCAGTCGAAGTTTTGGCCAGTAGAAATGTTTTTGTAGCATCGCCACTATCTTTTAAATGATGAAGTGTCCTGCCACCTGACTGTAGTGGGATTCCCAGATCAACTTCACTTTCTCACTTAATGGAACACATATATGGCCCAGACGACACAACAACCCATCCTGAAGATGGAAATTATCAACAACTGCCTTTGTACCCAATATTTGGTAGGTGGTGGCGAAGTCTGATTCTGTCTCATAGAGTTGGGGCCATCCAGAGGTCTCATGGCCATAGGAGTCTAGCACTATGGTGAGTTTCATGAATGGTGGTCTACTGAGGAAATCAACGACGTGGTTGGTGCTTCCTATTTTACACTTGATGTTGAGGTGGAATTGCTGCAAGTATCTGGACCACTTTTGATGGTGGTCATTCTGCAATTTTCCTTGTGTCTTCATGAACTGTAGTGGCTTATGATCAATGTGGATGACTATCTCCCTCCCAAGAATGTAATGTCTCCACTGGCGGTAACCTTTCAAAATGGAGTACATTTCTTTGTCGTAAGTAGGGTACTTACAAACAACATCTGATAGTGTCGTACTATGATAGGCCACGGGGTGGCCATGCTGCATGAGAATGACACCCACAACGTAGTTTGAAGCATCAGTCTCAATCTCAAAGGGTTTTTGTAGGTCTGGTAGTGAAAGTACTGGGGCTGAGCACAAGATTTTATTCAAATCATCGAACGCTTATTGTTGGAGCCAGCCCCATGCAAATTTCTCCTTACCACCACCCCTGGTTATTTGGCTGAGGGCCCATGCAATATGGGAAAATCCCAACACAAACTTGTGGTATAAATTGGCAAGGCCCAAGAAGCTCCGAAGCTCAGTGAGTGTGGTTGGGGTTGGCCAGTCGTGGATGACTTGGATCTTGGATGGATCCACATGTACGCCATGTTGATCAATGATGTAGCCTAGGTAATGGACCTTGTCCATGCCGAAGGAGCATTTTTCCAAGTTGGCATATAGCTTGTGTTGTTGGAGGGTGTGCATAACCTACTGAATATGCTGCAAGTGTTCATCCCAAGTCTTGCTATAAATGAGAATGTCATCTAGATACACCACTACAAACGTATTGGTGAATGGTCACAGGATATCATCCATCATCCTCATGAAAGTGGTTGGAGCATTTTTCAGACCAAAGATCATGAGAAACCATTCAAAAGGGTCTTCCTTTGACTTGAAGGTGTTCTTCCATACATCTGTCTGTTCTATCCGGACCTGGTGGTAGCCAGACTTCAGATCAATCTTACTGAAGTATTTCCCCCCCATGAGTTGATCAAGGAGGTCATCGATTCGGGGAATCGGGTACCAGTTTTTTAATGTGATTTTATTCAGAGCCCAATAATCGATGCAAAGTCGCCAGGTTCCATCCTTGTTCTGTGCTAGCACGATTAGGCTCCCACAAGGTGATGAGATGGGACGTATGTTCCCCTTGTGGAGAAATTCTTGGATCTATTGCTTGATCTCCTCATTCTCTAATAGAGAGCGGCGATAGACTGGCCCATTGGGAAGCGGTGTGCTAGGGATTAGATCAATGGGGTGCTTGACTTGGTAGTGTAGAGGTACCCCAGTAGGTGAGGAGAAGATATCTGAGTATTCTTCCATGACCTTATATACTTGCTTCTGTTGTGTGGAGAGGTCAGTCGCAGAGACCTTGGATGTGGCTGTGATTTTTCTCTCATTCTGAGAGCGAATCACGAAGAAGACAAACTTCCCCATATGATATATGACCTTCCTGCATTTCTTAGCAGAGATCAAGGAAATAACACTAGGTGGGACAGCCTTGGGTATCCTGTACAATTTCCTGTTCAAAATAATAATAACACTACGAGGCCTAGACTCATATACAACATGACATTTCCATAAATAAGGTTGACCCAAAATAACATCACAAACTTCGAGAGGAGCAAAATCACACAATACCTCATCTTTGAAGGGCTTGATGCCGTATGATAGTGGACACTATTGGCTGATGCGGAGATCACTTCCTTGGCAGAGCCATCCAATGGTCTAGGGTTGTGGGTTCGGTGTTGTCGACAGGTCCAACCACTTGATGACCTCTACTGAGATGAGGTTCTTCTGGCTACCACTATCAACAATGAAGTGCAATGGGGTGAATTTTACCCACATTTGTGAATGGAGGAGGTTCTCTCCTTCTTCTGGCTCGTCTGGTTCACCATGCCGGAGCTTGGTGGTAGCAAAGGTGGCACTGGGTTTCGCATCAATGATCTGTATTCCCCTTTTTGGTTTTGACTCAGAGCCAGAAACTGCATCTGATTCAGAGGCTTTCACTTCAACCACTATCATTTTCTTTGAGCGACAGTTGGCAGTGTTATGCCAAGGGATTTTATGAAAGTCGCACCACTTCCCGATATCTTTCTTTGTCTTTTCGGTGTTGTTCTTTGCTTGTGGCTTGGACTGGTTGTCCTGATAGTGTCCATATTTTCTCTTTCCTTTTTTCTGTGGGTTGGGGCTACCCCTTCCTGGATTTTGTTGTGAGGGTTTCCCCGGACCAAATTGTCGTGTCTTTTCTTTGAGCTTCTACTCGATTTTGACGGCATATCGGTAGGCTGTGACCAAGGATGAGATGTCCAAAAATTCCATTTTTTTCTAGATGTGTCTATGCAGATCACCATGATATTTGAGTACCATATGTCTCTTTGAATCTTTGATACCCAGCTTGGTGCACAAGGTATGGGAGATATTTGTGAAATCTGGCACTACTTGGTCTCTTTCTTGCCACATTGTGGTCCATTTGCTATACAAGTCGTCATAACTTTCGATAGGGTAGTATTGTTCCTTAATAGCATCCCTGAAGGATTCCCAGGTGGCCATGACTGTAAATAATGAGGGTTACTCTGTTTCCTTTTTCTCACGAAAAGTTTCCCACCAATCTTTGACATGGGGAATGGATTTGGGGAGTGCAAAAGTAATATTTTCTCTATTTGAAAAGTTATGGACAAAAAAATATGATTCTAGTAGATTTAACCACTTGTCTACATCATCTGTGTCTATCTGAACTTCAAATATAGGAATATTGAAGTTTATTTGTACCTTGAAGGGGGCGGTGCATTCGCTCGAAGAAGATGTGTCGCCTCTTGGTAGTCGTCGAAGGATTTGTGTGAAATTATCCATCATCTTGTTCCTTTGTTGCATGAGGGCTTACTCAATCAATGGTTCTCCTTCCATGAGAGGTCACTTGGGTGTGCGAGAGCTTTTGTCCTCAAGAGAAACAAGTTCGAGACCCAACTCTTTGTACTCTGACCTCGTTGGGGACATGCATTAAGACGACAAGGAGAAGACCGCTCTGATACCATTGATCCATATTTTATGAGTAGAATTAAATGACTACATATTATTACCATATGCTTAACAAAGAATAACAGAGATACAATAAAACTAGTTTTTTATTCAATAATGAAATAAGCTGAAACTGTAAAATGCAATGGAAAACAAGCTTGCTAGAATGGTGGCGGCTTATCTCTGAGAAGAGATGTGACGAATACACTCATTTGTAAGAAGATGGTTACAATGAGGCTCTCAATGCCTTTTTACAATAAATAGGAGTTTCAAAAACCCTAAACATCCAAAAACCTAACCCTAGGAGATGAAGCACCAAAAGTCATATGGGCCCCGTTTGGGTAAGTCAGTACATCAACTTCCTAGGGTCGTAACTTTTGCATACGATCTTCGTTTTAGGTGTATGATATCCCATTGGAAATATCTATCCAAGGACTACAACAATTGAACAATATTCCATGATGAAATTTTGCAACCGTAACATACCCCAAAAAATGTCGTTTAGGGCCTCAAAATGGCTTCGGAAGTTCAGGACCCGAAAAAATGCTAAAAATAGTAAATTATCAAAATTGCTAGAAATTTGTTGTGAGCCAGATGGAAAAGGTGGGTGGCCATTGATATCCACTTGGATCAATTGGGAACTAGACTAGAAGGTACCAGCAGAAGGAGATGCAGTAGTGTAGGGGGGAACGTTGAAGCAACACAACACATAGATGGAGAAAGAGACCCTTCTGAAAATGGAGTGTAGGACACTGATGGTGGCAATGGAAAGAAAGAAACACTAGAAATAGGGCCAATGAATCAACCTTAACAATTCTCACATCAGACAGGAAGGAAACAGTTGGGCCAGAGCATAGGGTCAATCACATGGAAGAAGAAAAAGGCTCAAAATCCTCAAGTTTTCTATGCCCTAATATAAGATGAAATGGATCGAATTGGATACAGGCTAAGGGATGTTGTGGAGGAATTCCTGGAAGAGACAAGAAATAAATAAGAATCACTTAAAAAAAAGGTGCAGGATCAATGATCAAGGATACAATAGTTACTAGAGACAGTCTAATTGGGATGGACGCTAGGAGTAGGCACATCCCAAGAAGGAATAGTGGGGAAGCACAGACGGGGGTATCATAGATCAAAGTACTCAAATTCCCAGTATATATAGTCGGGTTACCAAACCTTGAATTACATGAGTAGCTACACGAACTAAGTAAGATGGACCTCGTCATCTCTCATATGCCACTGGAAGTATTACAGGAATTGCAAACAAGGATCACACAGGAAATTTGGTATTGGGTAGATACTGCAACCAACGAGATGGAAAAAGTAGACGCGGAGAAGGTGAACCTGCAGATAAATTACACCACTTTGCTAGAGTAAAAGTGCATAGTGAAACAACGAGTGGAACTCACAAAAAAGGAAAAGAATGAAGTAGAAGGATAGGTAGAGAGAACCAGTCTAGAAAAGAGTGAAGGGAAGGAAAGGATGATAAATCATTTGATCGAGAGTTTTTCATGGACGTCTTACACAATGGAGGAGATTCCTCTCTGAAGACATGCTCTGAGATTTCTAAAATAAATAGGATCATTTAGACTATTGAAAAATGCATTGGGAGAAGGGCGCAAAGAAAGGAAGAAGGAAACGCTCTTGCTAGAGATAAGCGTATTGTCTCTTATCTACATGGTCAACCACTGAAAACAAAGATAATTCCTTGTTTCCTTAGAACCATGTTGTCGACCATGGGAAAAAGAAGAGGACACCTTTCTTATTATGCTCTACGTTGTCACCCATAGAAAAATGAAGAGGATGCCTTGATTATTCATTGAGCATAATAAAAAGGATGCGCACCAGTTCCTTTCATGCTCATTCACTCACTCAATACTCACCTAACAAAAAGACGTGAATTACAAGATAATTGTCTCACTCCTCTCAACAAAAACGTAAATGCAATATCACACAAGAAAAATGAATAAAAAAGAATTCCCAAAAACTTCATTAATTGTATGAGGGGGTTCTCTCTCTTCTTAAACAATCAATACAATCTTCTACAAACGGTAAATGCCACTTTTCTCTTCTGCAATTCTCTACACAATCAGATTTGCAAGAGAAATTTCCCACAACATTTACTGACACAACTAAATATTAATAATAACAGACATCGCCATTATTTACTTAGACTGGCGAATGGTTTATTACAATAATGGACTGACTGACATTGACAACTATCAAAAAAATAACATAGCAATCATTCTACTTCTCTCCTTGCTTGCTACAGACAACTTCTACTCTGTTTTTCACTCTCTAAGGAAGGTTGGCATCCTTCCTTATTGGTCCAACTCCTCCTTGTTTAGGTATGAAAGCATCCCTACTTTCGTCAGTAACTCAAGAAATCTTCGTTGCATTCTCTCTATTGTCAACTAGTTGGCCTGTGATGGAATTTGTCCTTGTCTGCCTACTAGATAGAAAACAAGTTTTCATTGTTGAGTGGTTATGGTATCCATAATTTGATCATGTAATAAAGGATGTTGAAAATACAGAATGTTTTCCACTAGGTGGTGGACAGTGACCGTGTCCTCAAGAAGTGGCATCTCAAATAGTTTTAAATTATTGACGTTGAGGACATCATGAATCCCCAAATGTGGTTGAAGATCCAACCGATAGTAATTTTCGCCAATGTGATCCAAAATTGTATATGGTCCATATCACAATGGGAGCAACTTATGATGATGTCCTTTGAAGCATTGCTTGTCCATTTGCAACCAAAATTTGTCTCCTAGTTGGAATTGCAATGTTGTTTTGTGTTTATCATGACATTACTTTGCGCATTATTGTGCTACTTGTAAGGATTCAATCAATTTCTTGTGTTGATGTGCTATATTATTGATCCAGGTGGATATCGGTGGCCACCAACCTTTTCCAACTATCTCAAAATAGTTTTCTGACAATTTTGGTAATTTACTATTTTTAGTAGTTTCTAACTTTCGAGTCCATTTTGAGGGCCTAAATGAATGTTTTTTGGGATCGAGCTTCTCAAAGATAACCACAGTCTATAATTTATTCCCCAAAATGAATATCCTCGACGATACCTTTTCAATGAGCTATCATGCACCAAAAATAGAGATCGTATGCCAAAATTATGCCCTCGAGATGTTGATACACCAAACTACCCAAAACAAGGTCCACAACACTATTGGATTTTCATCTTCTGGGGTTAGGGTTTGGGATTTTATTTATGATAAAAATGCCTTTGGAGCCTCATTGTAAAATCATATTCTTGCGAGTGCGAGTAGCGGACACATTTCTTCTTAGAGATAAGTTTCCACCATTCTAGCGAGTTTTTCACTCTATATTTTTACAGTCTTTGTACATTTTTTATCATTAATAGAAAATTGTGTATTACTAGATCTTTGTGTTTATGGTTCTATATATGATACATTTCTATTACATTATTGGATATATGAGATATCTCTATACATTTCTTTATTATATCGTCTCTCTCATTTCGTGCCGAAAATAATCCGGATCAATTATGAATGAAGTGTTGAGCTACTTGTTGTCTCATTGATGGTGCACTGAACCAGAAGGAATCAAATTGAGTGGTATATCAGTGGGTGAAATTGGTTGGAAGCCTAAGAAAACCTCAAATGGAGAAAAATGTGTGGAAGAATTCATAGCTCTGTTGTATCTATGTTGCAAAATGTGAAGATAAGCATCACATTGCTTATTTTTTACGAAAGAGTTGTGTAGAGCATGAACCAATATACGATTGACCACCTCAACTTTTTCGTCAGTCTGTGGGTGGAATGTCATGGAAAATAGAAGTTGGAATCGTAGTAAGGACCACAAAGTACACCAAAAGGAACTAAGGAAGAGAGAGTCATGATAATAAATTATGCTACTAGGAAGGACAAAATGTGGCCACATATTTTGGAAGAATAGCTCAACTGTTTGTGTGGAAGAAGTTGTTTTATGACAAGGGAGAAAGAGAACGATCTTGGAGAACTGGAAGACCACAACCCAAATTTCATCATGCTTGTAGAAATTGGTTGGGATACCACTTAGGAAATCCATAGAAATCGATTCCCATGGGTGAGAGGGGATCAACAAAGGTTGATATAGACCATGTTTGTGATTAGATGGTTTTCTTTGTGAGCATAGAGAAAAATATTTGATGAATCTATTGACTTTCTTGGACATATCAAGGCAATAGAAGTAGCGCTGGAGGTGTAGGATTTTTTTCGCATTCCTGAAGTGACCACCACATGAGGAAGCATGTGATTCCTTGATGAGGATCAAATGATCCTCTGATTGTGGAAAACATAGTTGATTGAGACGATATAGCCATCCTTCCCGAATGGTGTAATCAATAAATGGTGTATGATTGATCACTTTGGGTTGTTGTAATGATGACCATATCTCTTTAAAAGTGGGATCTGTTTCATACATGTCTTTCCAACTATCATAGGTTGCACATCGAACTGCTAATATATTCATCATTTGTGTTGGTGGTCTGATTAATAAATCGACCATGTTATTGGAAGTTCCATTTTTATATTTAATCACTAAGTGAAATTGTTGGATATATGTTACCCACTTGAGATGTCGTTGTTCCTGTATATTACTCTGTGAGTTGATGAATATGAGCGGATGATGATCAATGTGTAGGATGGTCTCTTTTCATAGAATATAATGCTGCCATTGCTTCAATGCTTGGACCAAGCTATAAACTTATTTGTCATAAGTATTGTAGTTGAGATTTTTCGTTGGTAGTGTCTCTAAATGGTATGATACAGGGTGACCTCCCTATTTAAGAAAAACACCAATTACAAATTGAGAAGCATCCGACTCAATTTCAAATGGGTGGACCAATTTTGAGAACAAGAGTATTGGCGCAGAGCATAAGGCCTTCTTCAGTTTCTCAAAGTGGTGTTTCACATCCAGTGACCATATAAACTTTTCATTGTTTGTTAACTATTGCAATGGACGATCTAACTATGAGAAATGATGGATGAATTTGAGGTAGAAATTAATGCCTCCCATAAATATTTTAAGAATATGGGAAGATGTTGGCACTGGCCATGCAGAAATTGCTTGCACCCATGCAAAATCTGGGCATACACTTGTAGGTTCCACAATGAATCCTAAATATTTCACTGTTAGGGTCCTAACCCGCACATAGGTAGAACAATATATTCGGATGTAATAATGGTCAATATTAATAAGGCCTTGCCATAAAATAGAATAAGTCGAATGTAAGAAGACTTAATAGAAGCTTCCTCTTATAGAAGGATGTTCCTCTAGATGTTTCTTTTGATAGACATATTTAGTATAAATAGGAGTCGAGGGTATGAGAACCCTAGCTTGGGTATTACTGTAATAGAGCTATGCTCGACTAGAGGTTACCCCCTCGAAGAGGCCCATGAACATTTCTCTCAAAATCAAAGTGTAATTTCTCTTGTTATTCTTCTATCATTTCAGTGTTATTGTGGTGATTGTTCTAGTTATATTGTTTTTATTCTGCCATTTCTAGCATTTTATTTTTGTTCTGCATACTTTTTATATCTGGTATATTACAAGTGGTATCAGATCACTTTCCTCAGCAAAAATTGTGGGTTAATTTTTTTTTCAAGGTAGAGATGTATGACAACGTCTTTAAGCCATAGAGATTTATCGTTACATGCATAAACCTGCAGTTGAGGGATTCATACACGCAAGAAATACAAGTGGTACTTAAGCACACATATGTTGGCCACCCTTGTAACCATTGTTGGTACCCCTTCGAGTGGTAGCACATAAGACAACACCTGTGTACGGATCGACCTAGATTTCCTGAAGCCTTCATTAGATAAATTGATTGACCGCCTGACTGCTATAGTTCCACTGAGAAAAACACTTGGGAAGATACTCTCTAGTACCTGGGTAGTCGGGTAGTACAGATAAGGGAACGGTCTAGCCTCCTTAGTTAGTTCTCTGAGATATTGGGCCGAGTACTACTGTTGGACCCCACACGTATATCAAAGAGCTATAGCACAGGGAAAACCCTTGTCTGTAGAACCCTTGAATACCTAACCCTGGGGGACAGAAACATAAACAAATTAAAACAAACAAGATCTATTACCACACAACTATGTTCGGGTTGCCAAATCACTACACATTTCTTCCTGGTTAAGCATTTGGGCATTTCATCACTTCATTATTCTTCAGACCAAAGTATAACTACGTAAGTGTGAAAAAAAATAAAAATAAAAATTAATAAAAGTCTGGAAATTGTTTCACCATTATTTGAGACCTATTACATTGGATTCATCTCTTCTCCCTTATCATGTTCATACATATCATTTTTTGGAAAAAAAATTGACCCCACCAGCCCCATTTTGGTTCCCTTATCATCATGGCCCATACCCATAGTCAATACTTGGAAGCTCGCTTCACTACCTTGCAATCTAATCTCACCGAGACCCAACAAGAAGTGAAAAAACTCATTGCCAATGTTGTCGCCATCAATACAACCATGCAGTTCTCAATGGAGGAAATCAAATAAGACCTGACCACCCAGCTTGAATTTGTCTTTTCGATGCTCTGCACCAAGCTGCATATCCCTACTGATAACCCTTTATCTGACCCACCTTCACATACTGAAGTTGAAAATTCCTCTCATTCCCATCACTTTCAGAACCATCACTTTCAATGTGACCTACACCTCCCATGGGTGGATGTGACCAAATTTTATGGCTCGGATCCCATTGGTTGGGTAACCCAAATCAAACATTATTTATCTTTATACGTCATTATAGATGACTTGGCCAAACTCCAATATGGTATTCTCCTTCTAGATCAAGAATGTTGGCAATGGTGGCCATGGAGAAAAACTTCTCGTCAAGGGTATATTGCTTGGACACACTTTGCGGCAGATATTTATGAACTCTTTGACATTGACACCAACCATTTGGGTTGTTTGACAAAGTTGAAACAATCAGGATTAGTGGAAGAATTTATAGTTTCTTTTGAGTGCCTAGATTTTCAGACAGTGGGCATGTTTGATGCCTTTTTCTGAGAGTGTTTTATCAGTGGCTTCAATGATGAGATTCGGGCCTATGTCCTCATTTTTTGGCCTCAGAGTTGGGTGGAAGCTACTAAAAGAACTAAAGAAGAACAAAACGTTGTATCTTCTAAAAAACGGAAACCCTATTTTATCCTTCACACTAAACCAATAAATACCACTACTCCCTCCGCTCCACTAAAGATCCAAAAATTGACTAGGGACGAAATGTCTGAATGCCAAATCAAAGGCCTTTGTTATAATTATGATGACAAATATTTCTCGAGACACAAGTGTAAGGAACAAAAGCATTTTATGGCCATCTCGAAGGATATTTCAGAAGAGGAGGTTGAAACTGCCCCTGTGTCTGAGTCACCTGAAACCACTGACATCATTCCTCCCTCAGACCCTCCCGAAATTGAACCGTTCATTTCCCTAAATTCTCTCACTGGATTCTCTACTTCCCAAACCCTCAAGCTAATTGGTTACATCAATCATAGGAAGGTCATCATTTTGGTTGATAGTGGAAGCAACCATAATTTTATTCATCACTGCATTTCCCAAGAAACTCCTTACTATATCCATGCAGTCAATAAGTTCCAAATCATGATTGCCAATGATGGCTCCATGAAATGTGGAGGGCGTTGTGAAAATTTGCATCTCCAAATTGGTGACTACCACCTAAAATATCATATGTTTACTATCGACATGGGCGGTTGTGACATTGTGTTGGGTCCATACTGGCTAAGGACTTTGGGTCCCATTCTCATGGATTTTAAGGAATTAACCATGCAATTTGACCAGGAGGGCCAAAAATATCAGTTCCAAGGCATCACCACTAGTTCACCTAAGATCATTAGTTCCCATCGCATGGAAAATCTTCTAAAAAAAGGCCATTCCGGTGTTATTTCCCAACTCCATGCCATGCAAGCAACAAAGACACCCTCGATGGCGCAAGACCTCCAATCCATCCTTTCTAAACATCAAGTGGTCTTTTCCACTCCCCAGGGACTCCCTCCTTCCCATGGTGTTCATTATCATTCCATTCCCCTTGTACCATGAAGCCTTCCTCCTAATATATGTCCATATTGTCACCCCTTTTCCCAAAAAAATGAAATTGATAAAATGGTCCAGGAACTCCTTAATGCGGGCATTATCCACCTTAGTACGAGCCCCTACTCTTTTTCGATGGTCATGGTCCTGAAGAAATAAGGTTCTTGGAAAATGTGTCCTGACTTCTGTTCCCTCAACAAACTTACCATTAAAGACAAATTTCCCATCCTTGTCATTGATGACCTCTTGGATGAATTAAGTGGCGCCCAGTTCTTTACTAAACTTGATCTTCATTCTGGCTACCACCAAATACGTATGAAAAAGGTAGACATTCCCAAGACTTCCTTTACAACTCATGAGGGCCACTATGATTTTTTGGTCATTCCATTTGTCTTGTGTAATGCCCCCTCCACCTTCCAAAGCCTCATGAATCATGTCTTTTGTCCTTTTCTCTGTCATTTTGTATTAGTTTTATTTGATGATATCGTCATCTATAGAAAAAATTGGATAGACCATCCTTCTCATGTGGATCGAGTTCTCCATATACTCTCTCAGTACCAACTTTTCCTAAAACAGTCTAAATGTGCATTTGGAGCCTCAGAAGTCGATTACTTGGGTCATCTGGTTGGAAAGGATGGCATCAGGGTGGATCCTAAAATAATTGAATCTATACAAGACTGGCCTCACCCAAATACTCTCAAAATCTTGCATGGATTTATGGAATTAAGAGATTATTATCGCAAATTTGTTAAGAATTATGGAAATATTGCAGTACCTCTCACTGCACTCCTAAAAAATAACTCTTTCACTTGGACTCCAACAACTTCTCAATATTTTCAAACCTTGAATATCTCCATGTGCACCACCCCAGTCCCATCCCTTCCTGATTTTACAAAGACCTTTGTCTTGGAATGTGATGCTTTAGGGAAAGTAATTGGTTTTGTCCTTATGCAAGAGGGTCAGCCATTGGCCTTTACCAGTAAGAAACTGTCTGAAAGAAATATTGAAAAATCAATCTATGAAAAGGAAATGTTGGCTATTTTGCATGTCATTGATCTGTGGCACCTTTATCTATTGGGGCAACACTTCCAAATTAATATAGACCATCAAAACCTCAATTATTTTTTGGAACAATGCATTTCCTCCCCGGAGCAACAAAAATGGGTGACTAAGCTCTTTGGATATGATTATGAGATCATTTACAAGAAAGGAAAAGACAATATAGTTGTAGATGCACTTTCCCGAAAATATGAAGATGATGAATCCCTTTTTTCTCTTTCCTTCATTGTACCAGATTGGCTCCAAGTCGTTCGCCAGGAATGGCTACACGATCCCAAAAGTTTTTCTATGATCCAATAATTGCAGTCCAATGCTTCAACTTCCCCAGGGTACTCTTTGTTTCATGATGAGATTCAATACAAATTTCATTTGTATTTAAGTAAAAAATCAAAACATGAATCCACGGTACTTTATGAGCTTCATGCTACACCCACAGTTGGGCACTCTAGGTTTACCAAAACCTATGACAGGGTCAAACATTCTTTTTTATGGGATGGTATGAAACAAGACATTCATAATTTTTTCACTGAATTTGATGTGTGTCAACGCAACAAGGGAGAAATAGTCAAATCCCTGGGCACACTACAACCACTTCCGATTCCACCTGCTATTTGTAGGGATATCTCTATGGATTTTATTACAGGCTTACCAAAATCGGGAAATACATTTGTCATCATGGGGGTTGTTGATCACCTTTCCAAGAATGCTCATTTATGTTCTCTTCAACACCCATTTAAAACATCCACAGTCGCTCAAATTTTCATGGATCATGTCTTCAAGCTTCATGACATGCCGCATTCTATTCTTTCTGATTGCGACACAAATTTCACCAACAATTTCTTGCAAGAACTATTCAATCTACAAGGAACCCAATTTCATATCAGCACAACTTATCATCCCCATACTAATGGTCAAATAAAAGTTGTCAACAAGTGTTTCGAAACATATTTGAGTTGTTTTTCCTCGGAAAAGAAAAATTAGTGGTATCAATGGTTACCCCTAGCTGAATGGTGGTACAACACTTCATACCATACAGCTACATGCATGACTCCTTTTGAAGTGGTATATGGAAAAAATCCACCTTCAGTTATCTCGTACTTATCGAGTGTCTCAAAGGTCCAGGCAGTTGACCAAACACTTACAGTTCGAGAGTCTATTATTTATTTCCTCAAAGATAATTTGGTCATGGCACAAAATCACATGAAGCAACAAGTAGATTAAGGTCACTCTAAACGTCAATTTGTAGAAGGGGATAAGGTGTTTCTTTGACTGCAACCTTACAAGCAAAATTCCCTCAAGGTCGAGCATTGTCAAAAGCTAGCACCCAAGTTTTATGGTCCTTATACCATTCTCAAGCGTGTGGAATAGGTGGCCTATCAGTTAGATTTTCTCGATCATTCTAAGTTACATTTTGTTTTTCATGTTTCATGCTTAAAGAAGGTGATTGGAACTAAGTGCCAAATTCAAACCAACCTTCCCGAGTTAGACGAAGAAGGATCCATTTGGATACAACCACAAGCCGTTTTAGACCAGTGTGAGCATATCCTGCATCAAAGAACCATCAAGGAAGTTTTAGTCCAGTGGAAAGATACAACTCCAACAGATGCCACTTGGGAACCAGCTACCATTCTGTAGAAGTTTCCACATCTCAAGCCTTGGGACAAGGTTGTTTTTAAGGGGGAGGACATGTTAGGGTCCTAATCCACACATAGGTAGAAAAATATATTCGGATGTAATAAAGGTCAATATTAATAAGGCCTTGCAATAAAATAGAACAAGTCGAATGTAAGAAGACCTAATAGAAGCTTCCACTTCTAGAAGGATCTTCCTCTAGATGCTTTTTTTGATAGGCATATTTAGTATAAATAGGAGTTAAGGGTATGAGAACCCTAGCTTGGGTATTATTGTAATAGAGCTCTGCTAGACTAGAGCTTGCTCCCTCAAAGAGGCCCTTGAACATTTATCTCATAATGAAAGTGTTATTTTTGTTGTTATTCTTATATCATTTCAGTGTTATTATGGTGATTGTTCTGGTTATATTGTTGTTATTCTGCCATTTCTAGCATTTTATTTTTGTTCTACATACTTTTTATATCTGGTATATTACATGCACATACCTTTGTGAAAAATCATACTCTTTCTCTTTCACCTGCAGTTGATGTTGTCCAAGCAATCCCAAGACTGTACGCACATGTTGCATGTGTTTCTCCCAAGTGTTGTTGAAAACCATAATATCGTCAAGATAAGTAATGACGAACTTGTCGATATGTGGCCTAAAAATATTGTTGATGAGCCACATGAATGTGGTTGGTGAGTTGGTCAAGCCGAAAGGTATGACCAACCATTCATAAATACCAAACTTAGTCTTGAAAAATATTTTCCATATATCATTCAGTTTCATGCATACTTGATGGTATCTAGAAGTCAGATCCATCTTTGTGAAGAAAAAAAATCCTTGCAGATATTTGTTCAGGGCTCGATAATCAGTATCAAGAAACCATTCTAAAGTGTCTTTCTTGGGAATAATGAAGGCTGGAGAGGCGCAAGGGGAAGAGGAAGTTTGAATGTGTCCATATTCAAGGAGTTGGCCAATTTGTCGTTCTATTTTGGTGGCCTCCTTGGGAGCCAATCGATAGGCTGGTGCATTGGGTAGAGTTGTGCCCAGTATGATATTCATGGAATGTGAAATGTCCCAGGATGGTTGGATTCGGTTGGGTGGGGAAAACACATATGTAAATTCATTTAGTAGTGGAAAAAATTAGGGGGGCGGCGGTTAGTAAGGTTATCAAGTTTAATAGGTTGGATTAAACACAACGATGCCTTGCGGGTATTAATGACATGGTGAGTGGTTATGGTATTGGTGTTCGGTGTTCGATGGTTGTGATGTGACATTGGAGGAAGTAAGTAAATAGGTGCACCCAACCTAATTAAGCTGGTACTGATGAGTTTTAGCATGATACACCACTTGTCGGTCTTGTTGGTTAGGAAGACTGAGAAGTAGATCAACACAATCTACTGGGGAGACGTCACAAGTCACAGTTTCATGGAAAGGACCAATGGTGAAAGTGAATATGTAGCATTGATAAATAGTGATGCGAGGACCGCCCTTTTGGACCCATCCAAGCTGATAAGGATTGGGGTGTGGGGTTGTGGGGAGTTGCAGGTGTTGGACCAAATCTTTTGATATCAGATTATTTTGACTGCCATTGTCGAGAATGAGAGTGGCTAGTTCAGTTTTGATTTGGTAGTTGTGAGTGAAGAGGGAAATGTTAGGGAGACCTATTTCTAGTGTGGTCATGAGAATGAGAGAGGGATCAAATTTGGTGGGGTTGGCGAGGAAAATGGTCTCTGGGAGTTTGGTCAAATATTTTGAATTGACCTCTGTCATCAAGGTCTTAGTGGTGAGGATAGTTTTAAGTTTGCAACAGCCCGTAGAATGGTGGTAGTTGGTTTTGTGAAAGGTACACCAGACTACATTTTTGGAAGTGGAGGAAGAAGCTAAGTGAGGCTGCGGTTGGGGATTTGGTGGAGTAGTATCGGAGGTGTGATAATTGGCGAATCTGGGGTGAGGAGTTATCTTCCTTTCTATGGCCAAGGCCCATAAGAAAGCCTTGTCAAGAGAAGGACTGTAAAAAATATCTACTTCCCATCATAGAGGTAACACTAAACCAAAATTGAACTTGATGATTAATACCTTGTCTGTTTTGTTGATATGGAGTTCGATGCACATCTTGTATAAGACATCGATGTATCCTTGAACTCACTTATTGGAAATATTATAGAGTTGTAACTACTTTGCGATTAAATTATGAAGGTAGCATGGAGGGTAGAAGAGTTCTCTCAATGCTTGACATAATGTATCCTATGAAGTTATGCAACCATTTTTCGAAGGTGGATTACTGAGCTCGACGATCAATTTCGTATTGTTCAAGTGTGTGTCCCACCAAGTTTGGGAGATTCCTTTGAGTTCGAGACTGGATATTTGCAATTTGGTAGCCTCCTCCATCTCAGGAGAGGTTTTGAAATAAATGGAGAGGCTCTGGATCCATGAATCCACGGTCTCTCCATTTATTTGTTCGAAAAAATTGGCTAATTGAAAATGTGTGTCCAGTTGCATGGTCACTGGAGGTCTTCATTGTTGAATTCGAATCAGTTCTTGGAGAGTCAACGCCAAATATTCCACTAGGCTAGACGTGTCTACACTGGACTCCTCATTGGAGGCTTCTTGTTGAGGTGACATGGTTGGAATCCTAGAATAGAACCTGAGGAGGGTGTGAAAGAATCCCTAAGAAGGGTGAAATACACACTCTGACTAGAAACGTGAGGCTAAGTATGAAAACCCAAAAAAGATTTGGAACCTGGTGGATTAAGTTCTGGTCCCAAGAAGATAAAATGCTCTAATACCAATTGATCTAGACTTTTGCGTGGATGTCTTACAGAATGGAGGAGTGTTCTCTCTAAATACATGCTCTGAGAGTTCTAAAATATATAGGAGCATTTAGAAGACTAAAAAATGCATTGGGAGAAAAGTATAGAGAAAGGAAGAAGGAAACTCTCTTGCTAGATATAAGAGTATTGTCTCTTATATATGTGGTTAACCACTGAAAATGAAGATGACACATTGCTGCCTTTGATCCATGCTGTCAACCATAGGAAAAAGAAGAGTACGCCTTTCTTATTCTGATATACATTGTCAACCACATAAAAATGAAGAGTATGCCTTGCTTATTCACCGAGCACAATAAAAAGGATGTGAACCAGTTCCTTTGGTGTGCATTCACTCACTCAATCATCACCTAACAGAAAAATTCAAATTATAAGATGATTCTCTCACTCCTCTCAGCAAAAATGTAAATGCAAGATCACACAAGAAAAATGAATAACGCAGTATTCCCAAAAAATTCATCAATTGTATTAGGGGATTCTCTCCCTTCTTAAACAATCAATACAATCTTCTACAAATGATAAATGTTGGTCTATTCTTCAGAAATTCTCTACGCAATTAGATTCACAAGAGAAATTTCCTGCAACATTTACTGACACAGCTAACTCTTAATCAAAATAGACATTGTCATTATTTACTTAGATTGGTGAATGCTTTATTACAATAATGGACTGACTGACGCTGACAACTATTAGAAAAATAACATAGAAATACTTCTACTTCTCTCCTTTCTTCCTGCAGATGACTTTTACTCTGATGTGCACTCTCTAAGGAAGGTTGATGTCCTTCCTTATTGTTCCATCCTTAAACGATAAGGCTGAGGCTGAAACAATGGTTGTTAAATCCTTGCAGGAGAAGGAATAAGTTGAAYAGATAGTGCATAAAATTCACGCAACTATCCAAAAACTATATAAGGAAGTACCATAAGTATCTATAGTGATAGAGGCCACATTCGAAGAACAAGTTTGGAAGATTAGTGAGGCTATCTAGGGCCTTCACAAGAAGATCATGGAATTAGAAGTGAATGCAACACCAACAACACCACTAGAAGAAAGAGAACAAATGGAACAGAATGCACAAACAATGGTGGAAAAGATTAAAATCTTAGAGAATGATTTTATAAAGTTGTGTGACACAAGCACACGCATCTGAACAATGCTTACCACCAATCCAAAACTAGAATCATTGGAAGATAGGATAATAAATAAATAGGAGGAAGTGTAGTAGGCCACTAAACACATGAACAAGTTGGCCCCAACATAAATAATGTCAGCGATATTGGCTAATAGGAAACTTTACAATGAAGTGAACCAAATGAGGGAAGAACAAAGGAAGGCCATAAATAAGTGGAAACCACTAGAAGACAAAGCCATCAAGGTGATAGAAGATTTAGCCAGTGCACAGAGTGCAATGAAATTAATGGCACAAGCTACAGAATAAAAAATGGATATAGTAACCATAGACAATGGAGGATATTGTGGACAAGGAATTTGAAATCACAGCATAAGTACTGAATGCGAAGAACAATCTCCAGAATTTCACTGAAGTATGGATGAGCATGACACAACAAGCCTAAGTGGCTTGGGACAAGTCATAGGTCAGTGTTGGGGGCCTATTGGGTAGGCAGATGGGATAGAGAAGAATGATAAGAGATGATGCATAGAGAAAAGGTGCAGGATCAAGAGGATCAAGAGGATCAATAAGATCAAGAAAGAATAGAGAGGAAAGAGGAGAAGACAAGGAACATGAAGGAACAAGATCCTACAAAATATGGGAAATTTCAGCCAAGCATGAGATGTATCTAGATCATAATGAGTTGTCTCCATCCGAGTAGGAGCGAGAGCCAAATCATTATGATTTGGAAAGAGAACTTGAGAAAAAAATACCTAAATATTTAAAATAAAAGCGAAGTTGAAGAAAGGAGAATAAGCGATAGGAGCGACCGCAACAGAGACAAAAGTAGAATAGAAGTGACAAAAGAGGAAGCAGAGAGGNTTATGATTTGGAAAGAGAACTTGAGAAAAAAATACCTAAATATTTAAAATAAAAGCGAAGTTGAAGAAAGGAGAATAAGCGATAGGAGCGACCGCAACAGAGACAAAAGTAGAATAGAAGTGACAAAAGAGGAAGCAGAGAGGAATTCTAAGTAGTAGTTGTAGCCATAGGATGTTCTATATGTAAAGAATCCATGAATGTAAGAAGAGGAATATATATTGAACATCTATTGTAGCATAGAGTGTAAGAAAAATTCCTTAACTATAATAAAGAAGAAAATATTTTGTGGACATATCCAAGGAGGGGGTGAACCACAGTAAACCTGTGTCGAATTATGTTGTTGAATTGTTATTGATGCCCATATTATGCTAATTTAAGTCTGTAAGGAGTTATTTCATGTATTTACTATGGATGAATGTTATCTTTACTTATATTTTTGATAGATTCATGCACAATTACCTTAATTATAGGTTTAACTACTAAATGATAAGAATACAGATTGATATGCAAAAAGAATTAAGTAACGACGTCAAGTTAACTGTAGTGTGTGAAAGGATCTTGGAGGAATGATAGTGTGTGCCTCCCTTATTTCCCTCACCACTGTAGAATCTTGGTTACTACAGTCCCCATAAATATACCTTAGGTGAGACTTCCCCTGCTCGTAGGTGATGTTGAAAGGGATGGTATTTATAGGGTTTTGTTGGACTAATTACCTTGAACCCAGGATCTTGAACGTATCCACTAGCACATTCCAACACTCAGACATAAAAATTCACAGAAATACCTATACCTAGACCTTTCCTTAACATTCCTCAGACTCTCAAACCCTCTCTCTCTCTCTCTCTCTCT
>SNQJ01S0056007.1:0-43747 GCA_010110895.2 Picea sitchensis
TGCCTCAGGCATGGGTACCCTGGACATTTCTAGGGGCCCTAGACATATCTAGGGGCTTTAGCTGCTTAGTCTCAGACTGAGAACCCCAGTCATATACTGGGGGCCCTAAGAAGGATCTTTTGCCATGGCACTGACTGTTTGGTCCCAGACCAAATACCCCAGGAGTGCACTGGGGGGCCTTGACCTCAGCTAGGGTCTTTGCCATCCTCCCGGAGAATGGCTCTTGCAGCTGCTATAAATTTAACATTGCGAGAACCAGAACTAGAGGTTCTCCCAGATGGAGGGAAAAGACTATGATAATTGTTTGTTCCAGTAAACCAAACATACCTGTACATGAGTCATTATATCGTCCACAATATCCATGGGTTGGAGTTTACATCAAATGAATGCAAAGACTGTTCTCCAGAATAATTGAACAAAGAGCGTATGAAGAGCAACCTCAAGGCTTTGAGGTATACCAGAAAGAGACCCTTGTATGCAGATGGAAGAAGACAACTTGGTGGAGAACCTCCAATGCACAGCAGAAGTGTGGTGAAAACTTTCTATAACAGAGATATCAGAATGGTTACTCAGAACTCCAGGATGATGGATTGCCAATCCATGACAAGATCTCATGATGTCAGAAGAAGTGCCACATGGATATGTTCCAGTCTAACCCTTGCCACGATATTGTGAGCTAGCAGGAAACAAAAGGGTTGAATCCAACAATGATATACTATAATGATCAGAGCTATATAAAGCCTTCAGAGAAAAACCAATGTTCCAGAAAGACCGAAGTACATTGAGATCAAGCACTACATTCTCTGTGATGAAGTCCAAAAAAGAGAAGTGGTTCTCCAATATATATCTCCACAGATAAGCAGATAAGCAGATATTTTGGTAAAGCCTCTATCCAAGAAGAAAGAGTTTGCGTACTCAAGTTGGAGCTCGTGGAGACAACTTCCTTATTGAAAAAGGACGAGATGACTCACGGGTTGGGAGGGAGCACTGAAGTGTTATAGATTTATGGACAATCATTTTTCAGTTTGAAAAATGGTCCAGGATGAGCAGTTCCTTTCCAGTTCGAAAAGTGGTTTGAGATTTATGACGGACAAGCATTTTCCAGTTCAGAAAATGGTCCAGATCGAACGATCATTTTTGTAATGAAAATAGTTCGATGGATTGTTGATGTACCATAGACAGTGATTCTCCTTGTGGTTAACATAGGGAATGGTCTAGGATAGTCTCTCTTCTTGATGGTCACTCTCAGTAGTGGTCAAGAAGAGTGGTCTGCCTCGCCGGACAGTCATTCTTTCGAAGCTCACAGTTGTGAGCAGTTTCGAAGAATGGTCTGTTTTGGAGGTTGGTGCAGGACAGTCATTTCCTTAGGAAATGGTTCAGACAGTCATTCCCTAGGGCAGATTCATTCTCTCCAGGTTGCACTTTGTTTAGTGCCGGAGGAATGGCCCAGATAGGTGAATGGTCCAGGTTCAGCAATCAGGGACAGGCATTCCCTAGGGAAGACTCATTCTCTCCAAGTTGCACTTTGTTTAGTGCCGGAGGAATGGCCCGGATAGGTGAATGGTCCAGGCTCAGAAATCAAAACAGTTATTCTTCCTTGCTTGAGAAGAATAGTCCAGATAGCTCATCATTGATGTTTTACCTTCTGAGGGCAGATGTTCTTCCAGATCTCACAGATGTGAGTAGAAGAATGGCCCAGATGATTCAGTTTATATCATAACAATGTTTTATGTGCAGGTTGATATCAGATGATTGTTATGGAGACTGTATGTCTCTGGACAGTAGATGTATGCTACTGTGGTGGATGTGTTCCACTGATTGTGACTATATGTCACTGATCAAGTATCTGTGTGCTACTTGGTGTGACAGTATACCACTAAATTGTAGTTGTGTACTACTATGGATAGACACATTTGTGTTCTATTGAATGACATTGTTCTGATTGCCTTGAAAACTATCAATAGTGTTGGAAATGATTATCAACTAGATGGATGATCAATGGACAGAGATTTCCCAGACGGAAAATGGTTCAGGACATTTATTCTTCTAGAACATATGTCAGGATTAGAAGAACGGCTCTTGTGTCACTCTATGGAGTGAGTGACTTATCCAGCGCCATGTCGGATTACTCAAATGAAGTATGGTTCCGAGAGATGATGCAGTTAATGACACTGATAGTGATGATGGTGCTCATGATCTAATCATGAGATAGTTTATACGACTATGTTGATGCTACCGGGAGAATGATATGTTTGTGGTCAAGACCATTACCTTCAATACCTCCCTAGCTAGGAGGGAGTGTTGATATTATGGTAGTTGCGAGAGGTATTTACCTCCACGTGTAAACCTGACGAGAATAAGATATTCCAGGAAGCAAGAAGAAACCCTAATTAATTGGTTAATAACCTTAGAAGACAAGTCAGCTCAAGAGAATGACTTGTATTAGGTTATTAGCCTCCAAGAGAAAAAGTCAACTAAAGGAAATGATATATACTAAAAAATTAGTACCCAAAATGAGAAGTTGGCCCAGGCAATCTGCCAAAATTAGTATAAATATAGGAAGCCAGTCTTCATTCTGGCCAGTATTCTCAGAACTGCAAAAGCAGCACTCAAATGGTATGTTTGTGGTCAAGACCATTACCTTCAATACCTCCCTAGCTAGGAGGGAGTGTTGATATTATGGTAGCTGCGGGAGGTATTTACATCCATGTGTAAACCTGACGAGAATAAGATATTCCGGGAAGCAAGAAGAAACCCTAATTAATTGGTTAATAACCCTAGAAGACAAGTCGACTCAAGAGAATGACTTGTATTAGGTTATTAGCCTCCAAGAGAAGAAGTCGGCTAAAGGAAATGATATATACTAAAGAATTAGTACCCAGAATGAGAAGTCGGCCCAAGCAATCTGCCAGAATTAGTATAAATACAGGAGGCCAATCTTCATTCTAGCCAGTATTCTCAAAACTGCAGAAGCAGCACTTGTGCGCACTGCAGTTGGCCAGTTTGTGCTCAAGTTTGGAGGAGAGTTTTCGTTGCAACTAGCAGATTTCGGCTTTGGCTTGGACTATCTCTTGGTTATGGTTTGGACTCTCTGATCAACTCTTGTTACTCTTGCTTGGTGCGCTATCCTTGGAGAAAGGTGCGCCATCTTTGCTTGGCTATCTAGCCTAGGGTTTGCTTCCGGAATGATTCTTTGTCAAGGTTAAGGTGCTCGGGGGTGGCTTCGGCCTATGGTTGGGTGAAAATAGTGATATTGTCTATGGTTAAACGAGCACATCCATCATATTCTAACATACAAGGCAGGGACTGTATCTACGTGGTGGTGGACAGGTTGACAAGTATGCGCACTTCTTTGCCATTCCTTCAGAGTATAGCGCATCTCAGGTGGAGAACATATTCTTTCGAGAGGTGTTCAACCTACATAGTCTTCTAAGATATATAGTCAATGATTGAGACAACAGGTTTCTCAACGCATTTTGGCAGGAGTTGTTCAGGTTATCAAGGACAGAGTTGACACCTAGTACCAACTATCACCCTCAAACTGATGGGCAAATAGAGATAGTGAACAAGTGGATTGAGGGATACCAACAGAATTATGTATCGGGACAACAGAGGGCTTGGATAAAGTGGTTGCATCTCAGGGAGAATTGCTACAATACCACTTATCACATATCTATCGGGATGAGTCCATTCAAAGTATTGTATGGCTACGATGCTCCATCATTTGTGGATTTGGCATTCGAGGAGAGCAGGGCCCCCAAGGCCAAAGATTGGTTGCAGGAGAGCCAGGACATCTTGAGAGTCCTGAAGGAGAACTTACAGGTCACCCAGAATCAACAAAATATGTATGCGGACAGGCACGGGTAGAGCGCAACTTTGAGGTTGGGGATTTGGTCTTTCTGAGGTTGCAGCCTTACAAACAGTTCTCACTGAAGAAGAGTGGCGCAGAGAAGTTGAAGCCTCGCTTCTATGGACCATATCGGGTGATCAAGAGAGTCGGAGAGGTGGCATATGAGTTAGAGTTACCAGAGGGTAGCAAGATCCACAACGTCTTCCATGTATCTTGACTCAAGAAGGCGTTGGGACAGCAAGTCACCACTTTGGAAAATCTTCCTCCACTGGATGAGGAAGGGCAGTTGGTTCTAACTCCAGAGAGGATTATTGATGCTAGAGAGAGGAGGTTAAGGAGCAGAGTCATTCGGGAGTAACTGATCATATGGAGAGGTTTGCCCGTAGAGGATGCCACTTAGGAGGGAGAGCAAATCTTACAACATCCTAGTTTGGAGTTGTTTGGGGGCAAGCAATCTTGGGAAGGGAGGATTGTGATGTCCCCTTCCACTTGATCGAGACAGAGGATGACTTAGTAGCCTATACGAATCCTGTAGGCTATAGTCAGTATAGAAAAGGGAGTAAAGGGGGTTTATTTAATGTCACTTAGCTAGGAGATGTGATGTTCTAAAGTGACATTAAGTAAAAAAGGTAAATTATTAATTACTTAAACATTAAAAGTTTCTTTTAATTTTTAAGTAAATATTAAAGGAGAAATAAGGGTCATGTTTGATTTGGTCAAAAAGGGAAAAGATCTAGAAGGCTCGGAAGAAGAATAAAAGGAGGGATAACGCTTCACTTTGGCATTATGACTTGATCTCTTATTTGGAGTGCTCTTGGAGCCAAGGTTTTCGTTGGGGTTTTGGCAAAACCCTTCCATTGTTGGTTTGGTTTCGGTGGTGCAACATCCACCCTAGCTAAACAAGAGGGGGATCCATCCAGGATTTCCATTGGGGTTTTATCTTATGATTTATCTTTAGATAGAGGTGCAGTGATTTGCTTGGGAATATCGTGGGCTTGCTTGGAAAGTTGATTTGTCTATTTGCACGAGTCGTGGAAGATTTTGGTACTTGGTGAGACCAAGGGGGTTCATTGAGGGGCCAATCTCATTCTCAACTGGATCGTGAGGATTGTGAGAGTATATTGGGCAGACCGTGAAGGATAGAGGAGGTCGTGGGTGCTTTGGCAGGGCCGTGAGCCAAGAAGTGTCGCATGGGTGCCTTGAGGGGGTCGATCCACCCCCGTTTGCAAAGCGCGAGGTGTAGGAAGGCCGTGAGAGTCTTTTGCAGGTCGCAAGGGTACTTTGAGGTGGGCCAAGTTCCCTATATGCAAAACCATGGGCCTTGGAGAGGGTAGCGAGCAGGTTGAAGCACCTTGGAGCAGTGGGAAGCAACTATTCATGAGGCAGTGGCATTATCCCAGGATTTTGTTGAGTTTTGTGGTGTTTTTATGATGTGTTGCAACAGTTGTAGCAGCCACTAGATAATTTGTTGTGTTCCGGATCCCATCCATAATAAAATGCCAATGTTGTCTCTCATATCTCATGTGTAATTTGTTTGATCAAAGTTTGGTAATAAATTTCATACAAAATGTTTGTAGAAAGTTGCCATCCATTTTACAGCATTAAGAATCCATGTGACGCAAACTGTTTGACGAAACCATACAATTGAAAAAACACGTAACATCACTAATATTCCAGCATAGCTCCATTGGGGATATTACATCTTAAAAGATAAAATACTAAGAGACATTCTTCTAAAACATTTGTAACCGGAAAGAAAGAGTGGGATAACCCACTAGGCCTACAATCCCCCCAAGGACTAGGGGGAACTGTCTCATTTTTGTGTTTGTCTCTTTTTCTTGCCTTCATTTCATTTTTGCAAAGTTAAAATAAACCCAAGCACTGAAAAACTTTAGATTAGTTTAAATTTCTAGATTAGATTATATTAAATTTCAATTTTTGCATTTCCTTTCAGTGATTTCAATTTTGCGAAGCAATAAACCTTCCCCTCAAAGCCTTAGTATGCTCTGGCCCCTTGCGAGCTTTGCTTGATCTAGGGTTCCATCAAAAAAGGAACCGGTCAATGTGAATTAGTTTAACTAGACGATATTTTCTCACTTATTGCTAGAAGGGAACAATACTCATGGGATTGCATGTGAGTTCAGGGGGAAACTTTGAGATCTTAGGTTCTCTCCCCTCTGGAAGTCTTGCAGTCTTGTGGGTACCCTTTAAGGGATAACTGTTAAAGGGCCAAATCTTAGATTAGATTTTAATTTGTTTCACACTTACAATCTCGCATGCACAAAGTGGAATTGCACATCAAGCCACTTCACTGAATTAAACCACTAATTCAAGCAATCACCCATGATAATAAAAAATTTCAAGAGCACTCGCAATACATACATCTTGCAACAACACTTTACCTTTGGCATTGGTCTACATATTTTATTAGCTTATTGTTAATTACTTTCAAATACTCACATTTTTCTTGCAAGTAATATCGTTTATGTTGAAGTACTTTACTTGTTCAATGTCTTTCATATAAGCACTTCTCTTATTTTGTCATTATATGTTGCTAGAATAGGTTCTTTTGCTTTTGTCTCATATTATCTCCTAGAACAATCTTGTTTGTTATTTGTACTTAGATCTAGTCAGCCTTAGATTCTTTTTTTAGGGACTACCCCCCTTGGATTTGCTAAGAGTTAGCCTATACGGAGGAGTCGAGTGTCAAGTGATAGCTACCCAACTCGAGACTTGCCCCCAAGGCCACACCCAGTGGATTGAAGATTTCTTCCACGTGACGAGGTGTGGATTAGGCAGCAACTGAGACTAACCAAGGCATCGAACTCTTTCGTTGTTTTTTTCTTAGATACATGAGGGATCAAATGATCCTCTGTAGCATCCAAGATCATCTGCTTGGCCTTCACTACCCTCTTGTTGTGAGCTACCAAAACTCCTATGGATCTGTTGGCAGAGTAGCAACGTTCTTGACAGCATCCTAGAGATCATTCTCTTCTAGTAAAAGTGTAACCCTCACCTTCCATAATAAGAAATTCAAAGCACCATCCAATCTATCCTCAAACCTGAGGCTAGTTGATGACATCTCTGAGATCCACTGCACAAACTCTCAAATCTGAAAATGAAACTTTGAAACCCTCTTATTGTTGGTCCTTCTTCCCTGCAGTTGATTTATACTTGCAAATCCTAGAGAATCTCAATCAGAGAAATAAGCTCTGATACCATGTGAAAAATTTCAAGCCCCAGGTGACCAATGTCCTTATGATCTCAATCAGACAAGTAGATTGTTGAATTAATTATTGCAAAAATAAATTTCAAACCATAGCATTAATCACACAATAGCTTGAAATCAAATAGCGGAAGCATAAAAATTAATTTCACAACGCAGGTAATTACTCCTTCAATAACTTCTTTTCATTCCTTCAAAAAACTTACAAGGAAACCTTCACAAGCTGTCCAAAAACAGCACTGCACGGATACCAAAAAATCACCTTGAACTTGGGCAGAACAACCTGATAAGAGAGTACAACCTGTTAAAAAAACCAGAAATAGCAGTTTTCTACTTTACAATTGTTGTACGGACTGTACAACTGTTGTACGGAACTGTTGTATGGATCTGTACAGTTCTGTCCATACAACAGTGTGCTGCCTAGAAACGCCTCTTTCCTGGCTACCTGCATTCTCTCTCTCTCTCTCTCTCTCTCTCTCTCTCTCTCTCTCTCTCTCAATAATTGCTCATGTGTTCTCTTGTGTCTTTGAACTCTCTATCTTGACCTATCTTTATAGTTTTAGTCAAGACCAAAACTCTAATCTATTTTTGAGATTACTCCTACTCTAAGTCATGCATGCATGAAATGCACTTTTTAGACTCAATTGCTAAAAATAATATTTTCACTATTAACAAAAGTGAATTACAAAATAAAATTTACTTTTCAAAAATAGAATCACTTTTCGAAAGTAGAATTACTTTTCAAAAATATCTCAAACTACTTCTCGCACGTTCACACAAAGCCTATGCGGAAGTTCTTGTCTGAGCTATAATTCTCAACAATTTTCCATACATGAATGGAAGTCGATGACGATTTGGTGAAGCCTTGAAACCTAAGTCATAGGAAACACCTAGTTTGACCATGTCCCAATACTTGAAACATCCAAAAAAGTTGAAACGGGTACGAAATGCCTTGGAAATGCCATCAGTTGTACCATACAATGTTTCCAAATCTAGAAATGTCGTACAATACATCTAACGGCATTTCCAAGGCTCGTGAGGGGTGTGGGACCCATAGGAAAATATTGCACTATCCATGCCAACGACCCTTTAAAACAAAATAGTGATAGGGAATAGAGCTCTAAGGAGTTTGTCACCTTGGTAACTAAAGATAATATTAAATTCTTAAAGTAAAAGTTGACATTCTCTTTTATCTTACCTTACTCTCCTTTATCTTAACTTCTGACATTCTCCTTTATCTTACCTTTTCTATCATTTTACTTAAATTTTTAACATTACCATTAATTGTTTCAAGATGTTTGAGAGTGTTTCCAACCTCATCAAACTTCACATGGAGAAAGTGGAATTTCATATCCCATTCAGAATTCAGCAAACTTAACAGTTTTAACTTTTCAGGATTTGCAGGATGTAGCATTTCCACTGGATTTTATCATGTATGAGGGTATGGGATTGGTCAAGACCACCAAGCTATGGGATTTTGCATCATGTAATCACCTATGACAGTTAATATAAGCATGGGTTTCCTTCTAAAATGGCATTTATGTGTATCATTTTTATTTTCTTGCAAGATAATGTGTTATTTAAAAACAAAACTATATATCAATATTTTTTGTATTTTTTATCTATCATGTTTCCCCGCGTACCCATTTCGGAGAGGGGGGCACGTTTCCAGGGTTTCTTGTTTCAGAAACTTGTATAGGTTTCCACATTTAGTGCAACTTAGCTAGAAACAAAATAGAGAAATTGTAAGTTCATTAGTATGCTGCTGATTATTAGATATTTTTTCTAGAAGAATTCCAAAAGAGAGATTTGTTGTGAAAAATATTCAGAAGAGAAAGTTACATGTCTATGAAATTTATGAGATTTGTGGATGCTTGGAAATATTTGCTTGTAAATGTTATTTTTGGGTCTAACATTTCTTGGAAACAAATTAGTGGATCTGTAGTAGGATTTGCTTATGAGTTAGAACATTCAACAACATTTGCTCGAGTCACAAGAGCAGAGAGAATTTTAGTCCCTATTCAAAATCTCTCTGGAGACTTTAGAAATCTTTAAAATAATCAATTTATCCCATATAATGTTGGACAGAAAAAAAAAAGTTAAATGATCAAAATTTTAAATCATGGAAACAAAAGATGCTTGTGATATTTGAATATAGATGTTTGGAGTCAGGACAGACTTGTATTAGGGCAAGAATTGTGGAGTGGATGCCCAAGTGGCATATGATGCAAAGAATCAAGACAATATGATGTTGATCAAACTCTTGGTAATGAATGAGATGCTTCCCAAAGTTCAAGATGGTAATGATGCATTTGTCGTGTGAAGGAATCTAAGAGACATACATGAAACCTCAAACAAAGATAGAGCTTTCTTCCTTAAAATACTACTATTTTCACTTAAAATGGAGTTTGACTCCTTGCAAGATCATTTGCTAAAAATCAAGCAAATTAGAAATCAATTGAAATAAAGATGGAAGAAGAAAATATGGTGGTTATAACTTGAAAATTTTGTCTCCTTCCTATGCAAATTTTAGAGACCCTAGACATTACTAGCACTAATAAAGATCTGACATTTGATCAGTTGAGCACTAAGCTCTTGCAACAAGATGGATGGAAAAAGCAATTTGGAAATAGCAGGCAGTAAACAGAGAGAAGAGATTATGGCAATAAATCTTCCAAGTCAGATACATCTAGAAAAGCTATGAAATGCTTTAATTGTGGCAAGTTAGGTCGTATACGTAGATTTTGCAAGAAGCAGTTATGAGATGAAAAGCACTACGAAGAGTATTCTTCCAAAGATCAATTTGGAAAGAAATATGCTAATGTCGTTGAAAACGAGGAAGAGTTCTATGTTCATGGCCAAAAACAAGGATTCAAAGAGTGGTAAGGAAATGCTTGGTACGTTATACATTTTACAAATATTATTGATTGGTACACTGATTTTGTAGAGGATAAGTTTCAATATGATTCTATTGTGCTGAGTGGTGGAGAATAAGACAAGGTTAGAGGAAAGGGAAATGTCCTAACTCAGCGAAGCATAGTCCACAATATATTCGATTAGTAGTATAATGAAGCATAGTCCACAATTAGACATTAATTTCATCAATAATAGTTGTTTTATTGTTGACAAGAATAGCAAAATGATGGGTGTTATGCATGTGGAAGAACAAGGATTACTTTAATTGATAGATAATAAGAATGCAGGATTGGTTCAACAGAAAGATGGCTGTAATTTCATTGAAAACTCAAAGATAATGCCTAGGTAAGAAAGGTGTCAAGTGAGACAGATCTTGAGAAATGAAGCCCTAGAGGATTTTGCTACTGAAACAAGTCCAAATAAGCAAAGAAGAAAAGGCAAACAAGGGGTGTATTGTGCATTATCTACTGTGATTCATAAGAAGACAACCCTCAAGGAGAGTGAAACTGAATTGGTAAAACAAGATGGTGCTTACTCGAAGAAGCAAACAGAAAATTTTGATGTGATGAACCACCAAGATGTGGAGGTAAATTCAATGAACAAGCCAAGTTCTCTGCCAATGCTGGAAAGTTTGGCATTGGCTCTCATCAAGCTAATGAGTCAATGGTCAGACAAAAGGATGGCGACATAAATTGTACTTCAACAACCTTGCTAGATTCAGTTCACTTCCAGTCACTGTTTTGAAAATCTTATCTTGGAGTGGACTGCAAACATGTTGTTTCTCCAAAGATCGTCTTTTTATATTTTGAACAAGAATGTAAAATGATCATTGTGGGTGGGTGTTAGAGATAATGCCATAATGGTCATTTTCAGAACTTAGACATACAATAAAGTAATACAAGGCATTTAATGCAGTGATTAGAGTAGTAGTTAATGGTTAGGCATTTGGGAGTTACTTAACATACTCCTCTTCTCCTACCATGTAATGAGACGTTACATCATCTAATAACATACGAATGAATCCACTCTCTCATTCTAATGTGTATTTGTGTCCACGTTTATGTGTGTAAAACTCTCACTACTAATCAAACAAAAGATTTCAAAAAAATATTCAATAACCAGAATTCCCGAATGTAGTTCAAATATATGCAAGCAATTAACACTACTATCATGCCATGGCCCATGGCAGAATATGCCCCTACATGATGCAACCTTCAATGGGGTTTGACACGTAAACTATGATACATAAGCAATACAGCTGACATGACTCAAGTTATCCAACAATCAATTCCACCACCACCCCCCAACAAAAAAAGGACCATGATTACAATCTTTCCTTCTTTGAAATGGACCGCCTAGAAACAAGTTATCTTGAAAAGGTGACATAAAATTAGTAAATTACAAACATTTGTCTGTGAAACCCACCGTAAAACATAGATACCATTAATTCCTTTAAGTTGGCAATAGTCTGGACTCTGGACCAGTCCCATTTCAGTACTTTTGTATGGCTGGCATAATACCTTTAGATACAAGATTGCTCAAAAAGCTGCTAGAGAACCATACCACTCCAAACTAGTGTAGAGATAATTTCCTAGAACATAAACTTAATCTGGTTTATACCAATTTGAGGTTAGCTACACTATCCTACTGTCTGAGGTCCAAGTCTAAAATACATACCTAGTGATGGGCATTTGAAATCTAGAACTTCATCATCTTCCTGCAGTTCCCATCTATTTTGAGCTAAGTGGCTTAATAATTTCAATATAAGCAAGTAACTAAATTGCAGGTATGTTTTTTGCATCCAGTACAAACTCCACAATCGATTGAATCTTCAATAGGCATGCAACTCACTAAAAGTCAATTTGCTTTTGTCGGAAGTCTTATTCTTTTTCCTACCATACATGTTGACAATGAATCATGTCCTGTACTGTGCAAATGGTGGCAGTAGCAATAAACTCTGATGCTTGCATAAAGTCCATTAAATGTATATTCTTTTCCTCATAAGTAATTCATCCATCACTACTCTCTAGCAAAGCATATATTAGTAGAAGCCTAGAAGATACCTGTAACACTGGGTACTCTTCAGAGATATACGTCCAGACATAGTCTTCACAGGGAGATCTATCAGATGGCATGGACCCATCCAATACAGAACTTTTGATTCCTGGTGATGAGCTGGAATAACCAAACCGAAAGCGAACTTTGTTTGCCGAATATATAGGAGTCCCCCTCTGGAAGTAAGCTGAGTAGAAAGGTTTTCATGGACATTAGTTAAAAGCTTAGTGACAGGCAATGATAGGAAATATGACATACACAGATTTTTTGTTAAATCATATAATTGATAGCAGACAAGGAAATTTAAACAAAGAAATTTAATTCTCTGCCCATGAATAGCATTGATTCAGTTCACACAACCTTGGAATGGGCGTATTTTAACTTCGTGCACAACAGACAAATTCTTGAGCAACCTGTAAGTCAATGTCTCAGGGACATCTCTACTGCTTTCTCCTTTACTTGACCAATAAGATGGCCTACCACCTTCTATATCCTTTGGATCCAATGTATAGATGATGCTTTCATCCGGATAGTTGTCGGTGCTGGAAGCACAAATAGGCTCACATATGCAACTTTTCTCCATGGGGGGTCCAATAAGTTCATGGGCCAGCTTGCCATAGACTCTATGTTCCATATTCAAATTTGTCAATGCTAAATCTTTACTTGAGCTTGGTCCTCCAGAAATGCTCATTTTATCTTCTTCCATCACAGAATTAAATCTGGATACTTCTGGACAGATTCTGATGCAGAGGTCTTTAAAGCATCTACTTTCAACCACTGCAGCAAATAGAAAACACATTCTTCAAGTCAATAAACCTGTAACCCTCAAGTAAAATCTTAAATGAGAATAGATTAACAAAATATGATATTGGTATATTGGATCTTGAAGATTATTAAAAGTATATCTGAAGTTTTAGCTTACTTCAACATATACATGATGCTTTAATGCAGAAACTGAATTTTATTGCTACTGGATTTAATTAAAATGAACTAACTAGAATGTATTATACTCTCATGTGTAGAGCTGTAAGAAAGGTATCAGTTATATCCAAGATTATATCATCACATGCTATGCTATGTCCAGAGCCATTACAAGGCTAAAATAGCAAGTAAATTTTTCCCCAAAAATAACATATATATATATATATATATACTTGAAAAATTATTCACATATATATATATACTTGAAAAATTATTCACTTATGGTAGAAACAACATATAATTTCCCAATGGCACTCATAACCAAAAGCAAAGATGCCAAGTAAAAATACTGTAAAAAGCAGTTATGGCCTTTGACGAATGAGTATATAGAAAGGCATCGGCAATCTAAAAGATGCCTCATACTGTATATTCAAAGTAATTTATTCTTAAGTAGAACTGAAGCCCAAATGCATACAAGTTTCTAGCTCGGACAATTTTTTGGAGTCTAAGCCCATTATCTGAAGACCAGACTCACTCATAATAGGAAAAGCAGATTTAGTCATTCAGGAAATATTCTCCTCTTTTTCCAGGTTTTATTCCTTTCTCAAAGAATTAGAATTTTTTCATCTAATGCAATGCTGATTTCCTTGTGCACAAAAATTCCAGTGAGGCTTAACTTTTCAGTCCTTGGCATGAAATGAATTTACTACAAAATTTGTCTCTGCCAAGAAAAACAAGTGACCACAATAATGAATAGTTGATACAAAGAGGAATGGAGACTGTCATATAATTCAGGATAAGGCCATAAATGGACTCCCAATAGAAAACCAAAGCTACAAACACAGAACACACCAGAGAAATTTACAATTCAGTAAATTATGCTTAAAAACTCCAAAGTTCGGGACAAATTTACTTCATTACTTATAGTACAGAAAGGCATCTTGCCATCTACAATCATAGCACAGCCAAAATTTAATTTACGATATTTTAGCTCTATAGCACATTTTGTTAGGGATTCTTACAAGGCTATGCCATGTTCCCGGCCCCCTTAATTGGACAGGGCGGTATCTCAACACAACTCAATTCATCCCCAATACCTTCCAGCACTCAAGAATCCAACATGCAGTCATCAATAATTAGCCAGAATGTGCAATCTAGAATAAAGGCAGTTAATACCATATGTGGTTCCATATACACATGTGGAAACAACAAATAAACTAAGTTGCCAGGGTACTTGAGTTCAGGGATGGAGACCAAAATTTTTGAAACAGGGGACAGGTTCATCGGGGACACTGTTTACATATATCTTATATATATTTTATAATATATCTGAAAATTTATAAAAATAAATAAATTTTAAAAGATGCACATTGCATAATATCATTTTCAACAAGTACCAACAAAAACATGCACATTGCCTCATTGAAATTTTGATCAATCATACAATGATTAGGAAAATAGTAAATACTAAATAGTCAACTTGACCATTATCATTTGAAAATAGAAATTCACATTAATAGGTCTCAACTCTCGAGTCTTAAAAAGTTTAACCCAAGTAGTGAGTACATATGTCATATTACATTCAAAAATTGCCTAAACAGCATTTCCAAATATGAAATATAAAATTCAAAAAACAATGAACAACAGATGATTTGACTTCCTCAAGCCATGTCTGCAAGTTCAGCTGTGTATCCTCATCAGCTGCCAGCATCATGTCCGACCACTTCACTGGCTATCGTTGTCCACAAATTTTTAGCAATAGAACACCAAAATCACTTCACTGCTGGAAATTGAATGGTAAAAATGAGAGAGCGATTTAGTGTTTTGGGTGCACGAGGATGTGAGGTAAGTAGAGGATTAGGGCTTTAGGGGAGAGCCCCACCCTACCTCACATTTTTGGGGATTTTTTAAAATTAAAAACAGTAGCAATAGCAACAACACCTGAAAAGCTTGAACTCCTCAGCACATAGAATCTGAAACTTCCTGAGAAGGTATGGACGCCACCTCAGGCCAAATACAAAGCAGTATGGACACTGATCTTGGCACAAAAAACCTCTTCAACTACCTGCAACGGCACACTTCACCATAAAGACCCCTACTCTAATGCCTAAGAGTACGTTTATAACTAATTTCCCATGTTAGCTCTTTTTCCCTTTGCATATGAGATAAATACAGTTTTCCTGTTAACAGATGGAAAAGTACAACTGACACAAATAAAAGACAGTTAAAATATCCCAATGACCCACACACAACCTGGCCCAATAAACCCACAAAGTACCAATAACTATCACTGAAGCTGATTATCCTTGAGCATCATAACAGTCCCCCCTCCTTATATTGTTTTACCCCAAAGCAATTGCAGTGCTGGGTGCTGCAATATTTCTAGGCCTTCCCATGTGGCATCCTCCAATGGAAAATTCTTCCACTGAATGAGATATTTTGACAGTACCTTCATCTTTCACGTCTCTCGAGTTGCCAAAATGTGCTCTGGAATTAAAATAACATGTCCATCATTGAGAGGAGGCAGGGAGTTTGAAATATTGTTCACCTTTAGTCCAACCAACTTCTTTAAGCATGAGACATGAAAGGTGTTATGCACTTGTGACTTCTAACAGCTCCAAAGTATACACAGCCTGCCCCACTCTTGCTTAAAACTTACAAGGCCAGTAATATCTCGACCCTATTTTCTCCCCCATTTTACCTTTGAGCGATTTTCAATTATAAGGTTGTAATCTCCAGAAATGTTAAAACACAATCTCCCACCTCAAAGTTCTGATCACTACAGTATTGGTCTTGTTGAGATTTCATCCTGTCTTGTGCCAATTTAAGGTTCTCCTTTAGTAGATTCAATATATGGTGACTTTCCTCCAGGAAATCCTTAACCGCAGGCACTCGATGCTCTTAAATGGTCAAATCAATTAGTGGAGGTCATAATATAAAGAGGCTTTAAATGGCGATATTCCAATGGGTGTATGGTATGTTGTATTATACGAGTTCTCTACCAAATGCAACCATTTCAGTCATGAAGCTCACTGATCTGCAATATAGTTTCTCAAATACCCCTCTAGGCATTTGTTCACTATTTCCGCTTGTCCCTCTGTTTGAGGGTGATAACTTGTACTTGGGGTCAAGGTGGTACCAACAAGAGTAAATAGATTTTTCCAAGAGTGGCTGATAAATTTGAATCTTGATCACTAACAAGGCTCTTTGGAATCCCATGTAACCTGTATATGTGCTACATGAACAACTCAACAAGTTATGAAGCCTCATCACTGAAATCAATAGAAATTAAATGAGCATACTTAATCAACCTATCAACCACAACATAGAAAGAATATTTTCCTCCACCCCAGGCAAAGAAATCCATGCTAATTGACTCCAACTTCTGATTGGGAATAGGAAGTGGCTGAAGCAACCCTGTACTTTTAACAGCATCAGTTTTATTTTATTGGCAAGCCTCGCATGTTGAAACAAAAATCATTCGTTTTTAAGCCCCTTCCAAAAGAGTTTACTCCTTATGCTGCAATAAATCTTGGAAACCCAATATGACCAAGTGTCGCTCAAGAATGATATTCAACTAAGATATTCTCTTTGAACCTATAATTAGGTACAAGAAATATATGGTTCTTATAGAAGATCATAGCACCTTAAAATGTGTATCTATTGTCGTCTTTATGTGCCCTTTCTGGATCTTGTCACATAGTATAAGCCTTCTCATCCTTGGCATATTCAGCAAATATCTCCTCTTTCCAACTAGGTTCAGCGATAGATATTGACAGCAACTCAAGAAGTCAAGACAAGAAATCTGCAACAATATTGTTTATCCCCTTCTTAGTCAAAAACTTGTAACTTGCTTACCCACTTTGCTTGGTGTTCAGTCAACATATTTTGTGATAAGAAATATTTAAGGTTTTGGTGGCCTGTCTAGACTCTAAACAACAAAGTGCCGCCCCAACAAATATTGCTTGAATTTTTCCACAGCATGCATGAGAGCCAACATTTCTTTATCATAAATAGATAACAACCTTTTCCTCATTTAATTTTATACTTTCAAAAGCAATTGGCCACTGATTTTGCACAATAATTACCCCTATGAGATTTCCTAATACATCACACTCCACTATTAAGTAGCTGTGAAAAATCTAGAGTTGTGAGTATAGCACTAGAAGTTATTACCCTTTTCATTTGTTGGAACGTAGCCTCTATTGCATCCATCCATTTGAATTGTTCCTTATTGGTAAGTTCAACGAGGGCTGCCATAAGACCTCCAAAACACTTGACAAATTTCCTATAGAAACTGCATAACCCATTAAATCCTCTCAACTGAGTCACAATCCTGGAAGTAGGCTAGTAAAGATGGTTTGAATCTTAGTTGGTGTTAAAGTTTTACCTATACAGCTAGCAGTTACGGTTCTTCTTTATTATTATAATCATTTAGCACACTGGCTGCATAAATAAGATCACTGAAAGAGAGACAATCACAGAAACAATAGAGACACACAGATTATCCTGGAAAACCCTCATGGGGAAGAAAACCCAGCAAAACTTCCTCAATATAGATAAACCAAAGACCAAACAGAAGATCCTCCTCTACTCCTTCACTAGGAAGAGTAGCGCACCACTTAATCGAGAAATACCAAGACACAGACCAAGAACCCTCCTTGACGTCACACTTAGTTGCAGTAGCAGTTCCTCCAAGACTTGCGCACTTCTTCATAGCTGCAGAGCTAGTGTGGTGAGAGTATTCAAATGAGACACCATCCTCACATATAAATACAAGTTGTGAGGTGGCGCTAGGGTTGTGAGTCTTCACTTGGTGGAGCCGACTTCTCCTAGAAGTGGCTAAAACCACTTTACAATTACTAGGGGCCGACTTTACAAATACCACCATACAAATACATGTTGACCAATCCACAAAAGGGGATTTGTTCTTATACAAGACCCGACTTGGTCAATCCACAAAAGGGGATTTGATCTATACAATAATGACTCAAATATATGTAGAATATTCTTCTAAGTTACAATAATTCAACAGCTGGATCAGCTTTGACTCCTTCCAAGTAGACAAGTTCATCCTTGCAAAGTCACTTTGATTCCATTTCAAATAGATAATTTGCCCAAAAGAGTTTTAAAATAATTCTCAAGTGCTTTAAATGATCTTCCATGGTTTAGCTATAAACAAGGATATCATAAAAGAAAACCAAAACAAACTTCTGCAAATACGGCTTGAAGATTCAATTCATCATACCTTGAAATGTCACTAGGGCATTCATTAGCCCAAAAAGAAGCAATCGGAACTTGTAGTGGCCATGATGATGAGTTCTAAAGGTTGTTTCAAACTGGTCACATCCCCTCACCCTTCTCTGGGGATATCCAGAACTCAAATCAACCTCTGTAAATACATTTACCCCACCAAAAAGCAGCACTTGAAACTCGTAGTGGCCATGATTAGCTCTAAAGGTTGTTTTAAACTGGCCACATTCCCTCACACTTCTCTAGGGATATTTATTATTCAGATCTCAAATCAATCTTTGTAAATACGTTTACCCCATGTAACTCTCTGAACAATTCATTTATATGTGTGATAGGGAATTTAATTTTATGGTCCTCTTGTTTAATTCGCTGTAGTCACACATACAGACGGAAATGTCTTCCTTATGAACACCACCAGAGATGCAAAAGGACTTTTGCTAGGTACTACATGCCCCATATCCAATAACTCTTGGATTATTTTTTCAATTTCATCTTTGAATAACTTAGGACACCTGTAAGGGGGAATAATCACTGGTTTGGAGTCTGGACACCAATTCCAACTCAATGATGTGTTCTTGCCCTTCTATCTAGTGGAAGCCCATGCAGTAGTTACTAGAAAACATATGCATATTCATCAATCAGCAAATGTATTCCATCCTCTCTTGCTGTGTGTTAACACTTGAAACCATCCGCCGTCCGGTAACAAGATAAGTAGGAATTGGATCATCATTGTCACCAGGATCCAATTCCTCTACACTTCGGGCTAGAGCATGCTAGCCACGGATGGGACTTTCTGGATGATCCAAGATACAATATAGGCGCTAACCTTACAAAATGAACCTCAGATCTGCAAAAAAAAAGCTTGCTGGAAATTAAATTTCTGAGTATTAAATAAACAAACAGTGCGCTAAAAGTACAGATTTACACATACATTAGGCTTTAAACTTCATTCTCTATGCAAATATGCAATCTGTACGTGCAGATCTGCAAGTATAACTGTTGTAAAGTCTGAAATAAATGATGTTTATCTTTTAAAAATGGAACGGTGCTCAAATTCCAAGGGTTATGGAGTCAGAAGAAGAAAATTGCACAAGCAGAGACTAGTTATTCAATTTGGAAACAACTAGAACAAGTAAACCAATACATCAAGAACAATTGATTGGGCACCAAAAGTATTTCACCTTCATATCCATAGTTGTAATACAAATTCCATAGATCCAAGCTACATATACAAAGAAGTTGAAGGGGATTAAATCCTTCCCAACTGCTTTATCTCCACCTAGAACCATGAAACAATGAAAGTTTCTCCAAGGAAGCAACCTCCAATATCTCACCAAGGATGCACTCACAGACTCTCTAGCTAAACAGAACGATGGAAGAGTAAGAAGAATCAAGCATACTCACGATCAATCTCTCTTCATCAAACTCCCCATCTCTTATAAATGAGAATGGCATTTAACAATAGATAATTGCCCTAAATAGAATAAAGAAAGAGAGCTATCATTGGCCCAGAAGAGTACCCTCATGCAATAATAGAGAGAAAAGAGGTCGAGTTAACCCCAAGACTGAGCATAGCAACCTGCTAAGAATAGCCTCCTAGGCTAGGTGCATGATGATACACTGAATGATGTAAATAGCCCACCAATTGAGTAACTTGAACTCCTCCATATATCCTCGAGTGCTTAAACTACTCCTCAAGTGATGTGCACTTCCTCCCTCTTGAGACAAGTGTGGATAAGATATGGCTCAAGATAGAAATGTGTGCATCCTTATCCTTGAGTGCTTCCTCCTTCCAAAGAATAGAACCAAAATATCACTAAAAACTTCCTATTGGCATGTGCTAATCCTAGGGATAAGAGGATAAGATAAGGTTCAAAATAGACTGCATGCCGCCTTATGCAAAGCACACTCCTTGAGATAAGTACAGATAAAAGGATAATATAAGGATTAAACTTAGCTTGAATAACCTCTTTTGCATGAGTGCACCCCCATCCCAAGTACAATAGATTCTCCACAAAACAATTCACCTAATTTCGTTGTGCAAGATCTCATGGATCCACTAGGGCACATCAACCCTAGGCACCAATTTTAGCCCACATGATTATTATAAACAAATTGGAAGCTTCCCCAAGGCTAAAATTAGTATGTGCATGGCTCCACTTCATGCACTCAATGAACTACACCAAACTAGAACCAAGTCTACAAAGCCATCAAAGGACACCAAATGTCACCATGCTCCTCTCCCACATGTAACCTGATAAAACTAGCAATGACCTCCACAAAACATAGGAACCAAGGAACACAAACTAAAGCTCACCACCATAATCCAAATACGGCCACAACTACTTACCACTCACATGCATGCCCATCCAAGGTAGTAAGTACTAAAAATAGTAAATTCTCCAACTAAACACAAAATATCAAAACTTTGCATGTGTAAAAAAAATTGCTAAAAATAGCACCATCTTTGCATGTGGCTAAAAATGGGCTCATCTGACTCCTATTGTATCAAGGAACAAGAATATGATGTTTGTTTTACCATCCAAGCTACCTAACCCCCCTACTAAAATTAGCATTTTCCACCAAACTCCTTGCATGTTAGTGAGAATGATCCCATTAGATTCACATGATCATAAGAAACACAAATATGTTGTCAAATCTGCCACGCAAGCTCCGTAGCACCAACTACTAAAAATAGAAATCTCCCAAGACATCTCGCATGTCATTGAAAATGGTCTCAACTAACCATTTGTCAATAAAGAACATGGATGCTATATCAAAAATAGCACAATCTTGTACTATCTCCCCCAAGAATACTAATCTCTAAAACTCAAGCTTTGTAATGAAATTGAAACCCTAGGAACTAAAATCTAACAACTCTAGTGTAAAGGATCACAGTCATAGAATCCACTAAGATTGTGTCCATGAACGGCCAATGCTAACCAATCAAGATGGACTAAAGTGTCCAACCTAATCTTTCATGCGATCAAGAACAATAATGAAGGTAACATTGAAATTCACAAAAGGCAAATTCAATGTTAACAATGGCTCCTACTAGGAACAATATCCCCCCCTATGAAATGGTGAGAATCCCAAAATTCTAAACTAAAAGAATGTCTACCAAACGAGTGTATAATATCATTGAATGGAATTTCCCCTATATATATGTGCAAAATGCACTTGAATCTACAACCAACCGACTACCAAATCAACCCAAGTATGAATCTTCCAAATGGGATAATGTGTCATAGTCAATCAATGGAAGAAACCATCTAGTCACAAACCAATAATAAAATCTCTACTAGACTCAACGTAACCCACCAATAAGGCCAAGGGGCCCAAGGTATGAGTACAATCCCAATATACTGAATAAATCGAATGAATGATATGAAGTCCAATCCTATAAGGATTCATCCAATCATAATACAATAATGAAAAATGTTGTTGGATGCAAGAAGGGCCACCAATAATGCTAACAAGCACCAAGGTACTCAGCCTCTAAATCAACCCTCATAGAAAATGTGTCGTCGTCGATGAATGAAGCATTATTGAAAGGAGGCAATAATGAAATCCCTTCAACCAACACAATGCAAAAATATAGGTGAGACGTACAATAATACAAATTGATGGTCACTTGTCATAGACTCAAACCAACCACCATATATAACCCTAAGGACCTAACTTAACTCACGTGACTTCCCAACGCAAAACAAGATTCTATGTAACAAGGTCTCAAAGTATAAAAATATGATGAAAAACAATGTTCCTAGACATACTTTGACCATGTATTTCATAGAAAATTTTCTACTCATAATAAAGAGTCCGAGAACACAAAAAGTTTCATATGTATGATGCATCCTAGCAACCTACATGTCACAATACACCTATTCCAACTCGACAACTAAAATTAAAGATGTGACAACTAACATGGTATAACTAATTCAACTAAGAAGTTGACTCAACTGAAATAGCTTAAATAAATTGACAATGCAAAAACCAAATAATTCATAGCGAACTGACTCAAGAATACAAGAGAAAAAATGCAAGTAAAGACAAGCTCAAAATTGCACAACCGAAAATGAAGTAGGACTTAGAACTACCTAAATGAAGCATGACTTAGACCTACCTAAAACCAAAACATGTCCAACCAAAAATTTGACTCAACCTAACAACCTTGTGTAACTCTAGAGAGGAAAACAAAATTGACTTTTCCTTTTTTTTTTCTTTTTTATGTTATAACCTTAATGCCACCCACCTCCAATCAACATACTCAGAGACAATGAAGCCAACCATTCAACTAGTTGATCTTGCAAAACCAATCAAAGTAATCAAATCCCTAACGAAAGCAACCATAAAATTTGTTAATTTGAACACGAGTGCTTACATGATGAAAGAGGAGAGAGGAAAAAATCCTGTTAAATTTCGTGCAGCAGCGAGAGCCATTCTCCTGGAGGATGGCTAAGACCCTAGACAGATCTAGGGCCCCCAGTGCACTCCTGGGGTATGTGAGGTGCAGGACCAAATTGATAAAGACCTAGGCAGTCAGCTGGGGCACGGGCAGGTCGAGTGGCCATCACCAGGGCATGAGGGAACAGTGCAGGACCAAGCATTTTGGAGACCTAGATATCTCTAAAATTCACTTCAAGGTGGATCCGAGGTAACCATGCAGGGCATGGGGGGAGTCTTGATGGGACCAACATTTGAGAACAGATCTCTAGGGCTGAAAAGGTGTGACCAGGGGGTAACCATTCCTGGGGCATGGGAGTCTTGGGGTGGGACCAAGCATTTAAAGACAGATATATCTGGGGCCCACAGGTGGGTCCAGGTAACCATCACAGGCATGGAAGTCTTGGACCAAGCATTTGAAGTCCCTAGTTATGTCTAGGGCCCCTGGTTTGGGTCCAGGGTGCTCATGCCTTGGGCATGGGTTGATCCTTAGTCTCAGCAACAGGTGCTGGCTGATGGTACATGACCTTCCTTGAGAGAAGGACTTGTACAGAGACCAGAATACTCTTATGCGGTGATGATAAAGTAATAGGTTTCCACCATGATTTGAAGGAATGGTAAATACTGCAAGTGTTGAATTGTTTAATTGGTTGCTGTTTGTAAAACCCCCTCTACCTTGGTATGGACTTTTTTGGTTATTTGGTTGTGGGCTTTGTTACCCTTGTTATAGGCTTTTGATAATTTCCACCCCTTGTTGCTGGACCTTTTGTTTATTTTTGGGTTTTGGTGCATCTATGATTAATTTTAATTTAAACATGTGACTTTCTCTTTCTAACAAAGCCAGACCCTAACTAAGCTATTTGCCACCTTAAGCTACTATTTAAGTGACCTACTCTATTCCTACCTTACATACATTTTCATTACTTCCTATTTGATTGTAGCGTGGAGCTTCTTTTGAAGGTGCGGCCTCAGTCTAGTCAGTTGATTTATGTTTGCAGTCTTGTTTGGTGAAGGAGTTAGGTTGGTGTCCCATCTCTTTCTGTTGTAGCTACATTGCGTCCCGCTTATTTGTTGTTTTGCGTAGAATGCTACATTTATTGAGGTCTTTACATTGTAGAATGCAGCTACGTGAGGTGAGGTGTATTTGTACATGGAAGGTGTATTTGCATGAGTAAAGGGTACCTTCTTTTAGAGTTGTTGTGGCCTTGTAAGAGTAGGTTTCTGATTGGGTTTGTTCAGCAATTTGGGTTCCTTTTACCTTAACTGTGATGGCATGAAAGATCCTTCAGACGTTGGCATAAAAGATCTCAAATAGATGAAGAATGAACCTTTGTGACATAACCTCAGGGACCTGACTGTGTGGTGGTGTACTAATATTTCCAGGTAAAGTTGGTACAGTATATTTCTTAGAAGTTCAGAATCACGGTTATTTAGAATTCCGGTGAATCTTCTTTGTTTACCATGAACCTCAGTCCTTCTAGAAAAGGAGTGTATCAACATTGAATTACGTATTCTGATCTACTGTTACACTTGAAAGGTTTTGCAATCCTGTTTGTTTGTTTGATTGAAATATAGTGTATACTTGGAAGAGATCTTTGCATCTGTTGTTTTAGTTCATTTAGAGATACATTATAGATCATTGAAGAGCTGTTGTTATATATTTAGAGGGTTTCAATATCACAGTTTGGGATCTGAGTTTTGTATCTCGTTGTTTGAGTTTACTAGTATTGGATGAGCTTTGTCTATTCAACCTTGTTTTCTTATACTATCACTGTTTTCTATTAACCTATATACTGTCTATGCTTTTGAGTCTAAGTATCTTTGCTTTGTTCAAAATTTTATTTAGCACATTTTCAACACTAATATTCTAACATGGTTTTACTGAGTTTGGCAGAGATTATAGGGGCTTCAAATCCCAACGGAGTCTACAGATCCATTTTGTTTTAGGGTTGTCACTACAGTCTGACCATGTCTAGAAACTATGAGTCCAAGAACGACAGGACTTTAGGGGCAGGAAAACTGTGATGGAAATCTGGGATTATAGTATTTGGGAACATAGTCTAGAGACTTTGTAAGCTGGAGAAGTTGAAGAACCTACCAATGGCGACTGAAACTTAAGAGGAAACAAAAGAAAAGCAAGGAGCCGAGGAAATATCATCCTTAATTGATCAAGAACAACTTGGTACCTATAATGGAAGGTCGAGGTATACAGAGGTCAGCACAATGCCTTAAATGAACCTCTATGAGAGAAGGTACACACACAGAAAAGAGTTTTGAAAGCGGCTTACATCTTTATGAAAATGGAAAAGATAATAGGTAGCTACTTTCTTTTCAAGATCTCCCAAGTTAGAGATCAGCTGGTTGCAATAGTGGTTTCAGTGGAAGATGATGATTTGGTCCAAAGCGACCATTGATGGACTTCCGGCTATTTTAAGGAGTCTCCTTTTACGTGAATGGAAGAAAACCAACCAAACTTTACTGAAGGCTAATGGCATGGCCCTTGGAAGGAAGGGAGAAGAATGAGCAATGAAAAAGACTTTCCTATCCTACAGAACATGCCCTTGCAGCAAAGAACAAGAAATGGAATAAGTTCCCAAAGAGTCAAAGGCAAAGGTAAGAAACCTACAGGTAAACTCTCTCACTTAAATCCTCATGCGACTCCTAAACAATTGTTACAATTGCGGCAAAGTAGGACACTATTCAAGAGAGTGCAGGAACCCTCACGCTGTGAAAAGGGAAGGTTTCAAAGAGGTTTCAAGGTTCAAGCTTGGTTGTAAATGAAGAAGTAAACCTCAAAGAGAGCCTCAAAGGCGGACCAGGGGCTGCAACTAGAGAACAAATTGAAAGAACTATCTTGTTTACATGCTGGGTACTAATCCCTTGAGATCGAGGAGAGTTTGGTTAATGAGCAGTGGGGCCTGAAGTACATGGCCAGGTTTTCAAAGCCCGAGCCTTGAAAATTATAAAGACAGAAATTACAAAGCAAAGGTTGAACTAGGCGATGACATAGCACTCTGAGATAAAGGTTTGCTCTAGCATTTGATTCCCTTTCAATTGCTATCTTTCATATTGGTAAGAAATTCTCTATGTACACAGGTCTAAGAAGAATTTGATTCCAGTTCAGTCTTAGAAGTAAAGGTTATCTGATGTAATTTTCGAGAACCGAAGCCACCCATACTCCCAAATAAGATTTAAATCACGCTACCAACAATTGGAACCATTAGGTGTGGTTTATATAAACTTTTGAGTCAAGTCATTTCAAGCTCTAGCATGAGACCATAAATCCTTGAGCTTTGTACGGAGACTGGGCCTTTTGAACTTCTTACTCGAGGTTTGCAAAAGATTGTGACAGGTATGCCAGTGTTTTTTTGTTGAACATAATAGCATCTGTATAGGTTGTTCACTTGGTAAGAACACAAAACTATCCTCTTGAAGATCACTGGGTTTTAAGATCCTAATTCATTCCGATCTTTGTGGTCCTATGTCTGCACCTTCGATGAATGGTTGTATTTATTCCATTATTTTTATTGATGATTGTGCACGCAAAACTTGGATATATTTCTTGAAAACTAGAGATGAATCTTTTAGGTTTCAAGAACTTTAAAAATCTTGTTGAAAACCCGACAGGAAGGCACATCCGAGTTTTGAGCGGAATCGCGGAAAAAGAATTTGACTCCTTCAAATTATGATGAACTTTAGCCGAGCTTAAGGATTAGAGTTGGCCAGGTACCTTACAACCCTCAACAAAATGGGGTAGGCAATGGAAACGGGGACCATCGAAGCCGAGGCCATGACGCATGGTCGAACTTGCCACTATCTCACAGGCGGTGCGCTGATACGGCCGATATACATGTGAGAGCGAGATGCCCTCACAAGGAGTACTTGATGCGAAAACTCAGAAGTTTTCGCGGGTTGCTTCAAACCATCAATTGAGCATCTAAGAATTTTTGGCGGTCCAGTCTACATACACATACCAAAAAAAAAAAAAAAAAAAAAAAAAAAAAAAAAAAAAAAAAAACTTTTGTGGGATACAGTGAAACCTTAAAATCTTACAGGATTTATATCCCGGGACAAAAATTCATTGAAGTAAGCCGTGATGTAACTTTCCTTGAAGAGGCGGCATTACGGCGAATTTCGAGATCTTGTATGTGTCCTGAGGCGAGGGGAAGCTCCCGCGACGCGGTACTGTGATGATGAGCGGATGGAATACCTCGAGGATTGGTAGGAATCCGGTCGAGGAGACTGTTATTCGATGGGCTACCTCTGTCCAAGGAGGAAACCGACTTGGTGTCGTGATTTTGAGAGAAGCGAGAAGAGCGCAAATACTGAAGGCGCACTTTCCGGAGAAAGCGGGAAACCCGGATAAGTACTCGGTCTAATTTTCGGGTTAACTCGCAGTGACTCTGAATCTTCCACTTTTATTGATGCCTCTAAACATCAAGTATGGAAGGATGCAATGAGTGAAGAATAAAACTCTATCTTGAAGAATGATGTTTGGGCTGATGGTTCAGTGCCATAACAAATGCACGTGGTGACTTCTAAATGGCTTTCTAAAATAAAGCATGCACGGCCGGATCGTAGGTATTGAAAATATAAGGCAAGATTTGTGGCGGGCTTCCTTAGAAGAAGGTATTGGTCTAGGCAGATCTCTTTGCTCCACATTTGCCGAATTACATTCCTCTATCGGAACTATTTCACTTACGTGATGTTGGATGGAAATTACATGGATGGATGTTAAGGCACCTCAGCGGTGAAGTTAAGAAGTTACATTAGGCGGCGAAGGCTTCATACTACCTGGCAAAAGATCTCATGTATGTAAACCAAAGAAGCCTTATGCGGGTTGAAACAAACAAGAGCTTGGTATACCGTGAGAGTCCAATGACTTCTTACAAAGTCTTAGGTTCACCAAAGAGCAAGCGAGATCAAATCTATAAAGGTCGTCCAAATCATCCGATTACTATTGGTTCTTTATGGCGGATGATTTGTTCCTAACTGGAGAGGAAGACTTGATAGCTCGACTAAAAGAGGAAGCTTTCTAAAGAATTTGAAATAAAATGGGGCTCATGCTACGGGCTTAGAAGTTTGGCGAAACCATATATTTCTCCACTTTCGAGTAAATACCATTGATATCCTCATGATTTGGCATGATGGACTACAAGTCCATATTTACTTCAATGATCTCAAATTTAAAGAAACTCGAAGATCAAGTCCTGATTTCGGATCAGGAAGACCCCACTGCTTGTATCGACAGGATCATTGGATCACTTTGATGTATTTACGATACATACGGACCGGATGTCCTCTGCTATCTTTGTTAATGCCACAGGCAGTTCAATATGCGAACCAAAACACATTCCACGTAGTTCGCGGTGAAACATATCTGAATATGGTTGGGGGACCATAGCCTATGGTCTCGGATACACATCCAGTGAGGGTGTGATATTACATGGCTTCACATATTCTGATTGGATGGGCAGTGTAGTGGAACGGAAGAGTACTTCGGATATTATGGAACAGTTCATTATGATTTCACGACCTACCAGCGGGGAAACGGGCTCCATGGCCAAAACAGCTGGGAAATGGGAATTATATAGGCACTAGTGACGCAGTGAGAAGCGATGTGGCTCAGAAGCTACTTCCGGACTGACCGAGGTTGAGCTTGAGCCCACGGTTATACACCGTGACAATCAAACCTGCATAAAGCTCACAGAGAACACGGTGTTTCATGACTGATCAAAACATTGAAATGAAGATATCATTATAGCCAGGGATGCAAGTTAGGAAAAGTTCAATTTCGATTAATGTTCCATTGCGAGAGCAGGCAGTAGATATTTTACCAAATAGCGCCTTTGATAAAGTTTGCATGCCGTGACAAGCTTGGTGTGGTGAGAATACCCTCTCTTGGCAGAGGGTGTTAGAATTTTACATGTAGCGGTGAGAGCCGATTCTGCGGAGGGATGCCAAGACCTAGACAGAATCTAGGGCCCCGGTGCCTCTGGGGTATGTGAGTGCAGGACAAATTGATAAGACCAGAGCCCAGTCGTAGCTAGAGACTGGTACAGGTCTAAGGTAACCATGCACAGGGCATGAGGAACAGTAGTCACAGGACCAAGCATTTGAACCCTATAGATATCTCTAGGGCCCCTGGACTGCAGTCGGGGTAACCATGCCTAGGGCATGAGTTGATGCAGGACCAAGCATTTTAAGACCCTAGATATCTCTAGAACCTGAACGACCACGGTACCCATGCATGTGGCATGGAAGTCTTGGTCTGGACCAAGCATTTAAAGACCCCAGATATATCTGAACACCAACTGGAGTCGGGGTAGCCATGCACAGGGCATGGAGTCTTGATGTCGGGACCAAGCTTGTTTAAAACCCTAGATATATCTAGGGCCCACAATTTGGGTCCGATTGCTCATCACAGGGCATGGGATCCTTGGTCTCGACCTTGGTGTAAAACGATGGTACATGACCTTCCTTGAAGAAGGACATAACCCTAAAGAAGGGATAAAGAATCAGTGTCACGGTGATGATAAAGTATTAAGTTCACCATATGATTTGAAGGAATGGTAATGCCAGGTGTTAATTGTTTGGTGGTTATGGGCTTTAAGAGCCTCACCTTGTTGTGGGCTTTGGTTATTTGGTTATGGGCTTTGTTACCCTTGTTATGGGCTTTTTTTTTTTTTTTTTTTTTTTTTTTTTTTTTTTTTTTTATTTTTTGGGTTTTGATTTTTGTCACATGATTAAATTTTTTAATTTAAACGTGACTTTCCCAACTTAAACCGTTTCTAACCCTAGCTATTGCCTTAAACTACTGGCCCAAGGGCCTACTCTACTCCTACCTTACACATCATTACTTCCTATTTGTTGTAGCGTGGAGCTTCTTTGAAGGTGCGACCTCAGTCTAGTCAGCTGATTTATGTTTGCAGTCCTGTTTGGTGAAGGAGTTAGGTTGCTGTCCCATCTCTTTCTGCTGTAGCTACTCCTTACAGGCTGCGTCCCTCCTTTTTGCTGCTTTCTTTGTGCTGAGAGGCTGCCGCTACCTGTTGGAAGGGTGCAACTACCTGTTGGAAGGGTGCATACCTGGCCAGGTGAGGGTGCAGCTGCCCTGTAGAAGGGGTGCAGCTGCCTGTGGAAGGGTGCGCTGCTTGAAGTAAAGGTGCTGCTGTCTTTTATGGGGCTGATTGTTGTGGCTTCTGCTGTGGCATACTTGCCGTGGGGTTTCTCCTGTTAGGGTTTGTTCTTGTTGTGGTTCCAGTTAACTATGGTGGCATGAAAGATCATTCAAACGTTGGCATAAAAGATCTCAAAATGGAGTCAAAATTGAACCTTTAACTGAAGCATAACACTCAGGACCTAATGTCTTCTTTTGTAATTGGTGTACTATTTTCTAGGTAAAGTTGGTATCAGGTATGTCTCTACTGAAAGTTAAGATCTATGTTGTTTAGAATTCAAGTGATCTTCTTTGTTTTGCTATTGAACCTCAGTCATATAGAAAAAGGAGTCTTGTATCACTGTTGAATTGTGTTCAGTCTGATGTTACACTTGAAAGTTTTGCAATACTGTTTGTTTCAGAATTGAAATATAGATCTGCTGTTATACTTGGAAGAGTCTTTGCATCTCTGTTTGTTTTTAGATTCATTTAGAGATCTATTTATAGATCTACTATTAGAAGAACTACTGTTATATATTTAAATGTTTTTAATATCACAGTTTGGGATCTGAGGTTTGTATCTCATTGTTTGAGTTTACTAGTATTGGACGACTTTTGTCTATTCAGCCTTGTTTCTTATACTGTCACTGTTTCCCATTGACCTACTTAACTATTAGAGCTTTGTCTATTCAGCCTTGTTTTCTTATACTGTCACTGTTTCCTATTGACCTATATGCTGTCTATGCTTTAGATCTAAAGTATCTTTGCTTTGAAATTTAAAAGTGACTGCTGTTTTCAACTTACCCTAATATTCTAACAAATCCAAGTATCACTTATGAGGAAATTCAATACATGACTAATTTTCATTCGAAAAGAATGAAGAAAACCCAAGACTCTACAATGCTAACTTCCGAAACAAAAGTTGCAACTGGTGTTCAACTAGGTCAACATAAACAATCTGAAGCTAGACAATGAATTAACTGAAAAATGGATTCTAAAATAAAATCACATTTATGCATCATTAACATTTCTACGAGTTTCTCCTATTGTCCATAGAAATCAATGGTCATAATAGTCTATTCTTCATGCTGTTTGGAAAAAACAGCAGCAAAAGCAAGTGGTCCTTCATGTTGTTCTGTCAAATCAGCAATTATAAAACGTTGTTCTTCCTGTTGTTTGAAGCAAACAGCAGCATGTGCCATCAAGAAATCAAGGTCTTACCCCGGTTGTCCGAACAAATCAGCATCATTGATCAAAAATTCAGCAATGAAGCATCATTGTTTGGACAAATCAGCAACACTAAGAGGTTGTCCCTCGCGTTATCCAAAACAATCAGCACACAAACTTATCTCATCTTCCTCATGGTCAATATCATGAATGAAGTCTCCAAGGTATGAATCATCAAAAACACGAGAATTAGAACCCCTCTCATTGTGAGCAATACAAACAAAAGAAGACATAAATCATGAATCCTCGAAGACATAACCACCCCATCTTTCGGAACATCATCAATCAATTCGCTTACGAGAGCCTCATGAAGTTGTCCCTGAATCAGGATAACTTGTTGCACCTCCTCAATAAATCTAAAATCCACGCTGCGAAGGGTCAACGAATCATGATCCAAATCCCTCTCTCCCTCCAAAATATCCTCATCTTCAACCACTTGAAAATCTTCACACTAATATAGATCTTCTTCATCGCTCTCATAATTCTCAATCACATATTGATTCTTCACTTGTTCATTCTACTCTAAAATCAAATCGATCACTAAGATCATGGCCTTGATTCAACCAGATATTCATCATTTCAGCCAAGAGGCAAAAGATGTCATCTTCCACATTACGTGCCATAGGAACAACATGAAAGGATAATAAAGTTGATATCTGAAAATTTAAAACTTCTTTACCATGATCACTCCCTGTGTGGAAACAAGTGAATAACCAAAATTTTCAATAAAAACAATATTCACCAATGTTGTGTATCCTGCCACTACGAATCTCAAGAACCCAACTCACTCCCCAGCAACAAGGCCAAAATGTTAAGTTGTTAACAACTAGTGTAGCCTCAAGCTATGAATCTCATGAAGCCTTGTTCACTCCCAACAACGGTGCCAAAATGTTGACATTTTTTTCCTGATGCTACAAATCTAAAGAAGCTCGGCTCGCTCCATGACAACACAAAAATGTTAACTCTTGAAACCATCCACTAACAAAGTAACAAGAAATTGGATTTGAATTTTGGATCACTATCACCACAATCCAGTTCCTCTACGCTTTGGGCTAATGTGTGCTAGCTATAGGAGGGACTTCCTAGATGATCTAAGATAAAATATAAGCACTTGCCTACTAAAACCAACCTCATATCTACAAAACAACAACTTGTTGGAAATTAAATTTCCACATATTAAATAAACAAGCAAGAAGTTAAAAGTACAAACTTACACATAAAATAGTCTTTGAAATACCTTCAGATCTGCAAGAATAACCTTAAAATATGCAAGTATTACTATTGTAAGGGTGAAATAAATGATGTTTATCTTTTAATTAAAAATGGAAGTATTCAAATCCCAAGGGTTGTGGAGTTAGAAAAATAAAAGAAAATTGCACAAGCAAATGCCAAATCTAAGTTGTACAATTCTGAAAAGATTAGAACAAGTAAACTAATACATCCAGAATGATTAATTTCCCACCAAAAGTACTTCACCTTTATATCCAGATGTAATAAGCATAATAATAATAATAAATAATACTAGTTAGGAACTATAAGAAAAATAAATAAAAAATCACGATCAATCTCTCATCATCAAACTCTCCATCTCTTATAGATGAGAATTGGAGTGTACAATAGATAATTGCCATGAATAGAATGAAGAAAGAAGATATGATTGGCCCAGAAGAGGACCCTTGTGCTACCAAGATAGAGAAAATAGGACAAGTTAACTCCAAGATAAATCTGGGAACCTACTGAGAATAGCCTCCGAGGCTTGGCACATGATGATAGACTAAATGACGAAAGTCACCACTAAATGAGTAACTCGAACTCCTCTATAAATGGATGACCTATTCTTCTAAGAATAACTCTCGTGCATGCTCAAACTATTCCTTAAGTGATGTATCTCCTTCCTTAATACTTTCTACACATACATGTGACAGAAAGTCAACTCAACTTGTGCACAACTAGAGCGCACTCCCTAAAGTGTGGGAGATGAGGCTCGAGACAAAAATGCATGCATCCTCATCCTTGAGTGCATCCTCCTTCCAAGAAATAGCTCTAAAATAACACTGGAAACCTCCTCTTGGCAAGCGCACTAATCCTTAGTGATAAGAGGATAAGATAAGATTCAAAATAAATTGTGTCGCCTTATCCAAGGCACACTCCTTAAAATAAGTACAAATAAAAGGATCAAATAAAGGCTTGTTTGTTGTTCATTTGGTAGGTTTGGTGTTGCCATCACAAATGTCATCCCAAAGATCATTGAAGATCAGGGTATGCTCGGTCTTCCTTGACCATTTAAGATAGTTTTCATTTCCACTAAGCACCACAACAACAATGGAAACAAGAGAATGCATTTTTCCTAATCTTTGAACCAACCAATCTCGTATGTTAGCCTTTGAGATCGTATGCCCTTCTCCCAAGCACAACTCTTTCCTGCAATCCAAAAATTCCTCCTTGAAGCCTATAACCTAAACAGAACCCTAAATCGTTGAGGTGAAGAGTTTATGGTTGGACCACTAGCCTGCTTCGCTTGTTTGACAAGTGAAGGAAGCGATCTTTTTCATTTCCTCTATCCTTGGCCTAGATGCCATGTGAGCTCCAACACTTGCCTAAGAAGCTTATTTTCCTCATTTCTTCCTCAATGTGAAGAATATTTGAACTCCTTTGGAACACAGATGCTCAAGAGCACCAAAATTCCTCCTCTTCATTTTACATATACCATATCCAACCCTTTTCATAGACCAATTATTTACATCCTACTGCATCGGATGCCCTTGCTTGCATATTCGAACTCAATGATTTGCAGCCTCACTTAAATATCAATGCACAAATCATGTTCCTCAACTTCATTGTTGCCTAATACATCCACAAAACCCTTTCCAAATCCTAACAGATCAAATGTGCAGCAAATTCATCAATTGGAGAGCAGATTGGTGCTAGATCTTGTCGAAAACTATCAATATGTGGCTTCTAGCAATGAGTTCCTATGTCGGGATCTTCCAAAACTGCATAATACAAAGCAGAACGTGCTCCACAAAATGGCGAAAGGCCCATTGGGAACTCAAAATAGTCAAATGACTATAGGGTCTACCACGGATTTCAAATGAGTGACCTTTGGAAGGGAATTGGGCATTTTTTCCTACAATTCTTTTTCTTGGAGAAGATAAAATGTGAGAATTACAATGATGAACATGGCAAAGGCTCTGTGATACATCTCTCTCTGAAATGCTCAACCACGAAATGATTAAACAAAACAATTGGGGAGAGAGAAATAACGCCCAACGGACTGACAACCTACACCAGAGAATGCCAACTATCTTCTTTCAAACAACTGACACAACAAATTTGGGTTTCCTAGACGTGTGGAGGTGTTTTAGGGTTTCTCTACACTGGAAAAATGAATCTCAACGCACATGCAGGGATTGGAAGGGAGATTACAAAGGAAGAGGGGTGGATGAATAATTGATGCACATAGATTGCAGAACAGTTGGACAAAGAAGCTCCAAAGATCATGGAGTTATCAAAAAAGCACACCAAGTTCTAATACCACTGATAGGTTGGGGATTGAATTACTCCACACAATGAATTTTTGTATTAAAGCAAGTGAAATATATATACAAATAGGTGACCTTTGGTTTCATCTTCCCATAGGTCGGATGGTTGTTCCTATTCACCTATGACTCTTCATTTTCTTAAATATTTACAATAATTTTACAGTACCGTAATCCCAAGGATTAGGTAACTGACAGATACAAATATCACTATTTGCAGGCCCCATCTCAACTTGAGGCTTCCAAGGGGATCACTTCTTACTTCTATGTTGCCCTATCTTATCAATGCAACAAGCAACAGACAAAGATATAGGACACTTTAGATCATATAAATCAATGAGGTCCTAAGTCTCCACTCAGGTTTCTTCGTGCCCTACCCCTTTACGGATATGACCTAGATCTTCAAGGCCTATAAGGAGTTGTCATTCTAGACCACGGATCAAACATCACAAGACCGACAAACAAACCTAGCGTTAAGGCACAACCAACCACCAAACTACCCACTAGTGTTAGTCGGGTAGCCAGACCTCTATCTAGAGTTTCTTTCCCTAGACCTTGCATTATAGGAAAGCAAGCCTTCCCTTATCATCCCCTCGAAGATTGTACAACCAAGAAATCATCTACCGAAGCATCGTCCCTTTCATGAGATTGACAACTACAGCAGCGAGCCCACATCAAGGTCCCTTCCCTCTCTTATGCAACATCAAGACTCTCGGTTTTTTTCCTCTTGTTATATCTCAACATCTACTCTTCCTTATATATTTTGGTTGGACAATGAGTTTATAGTTCCTAGCTTCTACTTTCCTCTTTTTTCGTTTCTAGTTCTTACTTCCAGCATTGATCTAGGAGTAGCTTTTGCACTCCCACATTGTATTTACACTGGATTGTACTTATTAGTCCCATTGACCTAGACCTACTTTTGTTGTCATTTTTTGGAAATTAATAAAATTATATTATCTTATCTATAATAATAATAATAATCCAATTTTAAAGTCACAGCCTAGCCAAAAACCAAATTGATGTATGAGACCCCCTTGTCTGTGGGACAGAAAACACCCTCCATGCAATGATTTGACTGCTTAGTCTACAGAGGTGTACATACTCTACCCCTCTCCGGATTGGAACTGTGACCTCTAAAGAGGAAACACATGTTCTAATTCTGCCCTTTAGGCCCACTGATGTTGCAATTCTCCTCTATTGCACTTGTAACTCTGAGTTTGTAACAATGCACATATGCAGATTTGTACTGTAATTGCCTGTTGTTACATGGTTAAATCCTCTAGCAATATGCCAATATAACAAATCTGATCTCGGAGAATACTACACATGGCCCTCAAGGTTTCAAAGATATTTTGCCTTGATTATGATTGATTTGACATTACTATTGCATCTTATTTTCAATTGTTAATGAAGGCAAGTACCTTTGAAAATCTAGTCTGTCATTGTTTCCCTTTGTTTCAAAGTTAGTTGCAGTGTATCTTCAGACCAGTGAGATTCAAACAGCATCATTTACCTTGCTGGTTTTCACCTGCAATATTCACTCACAGGTCTGCAGGCTTTTCTAACTGGTTTTGGAGGTTTATATCAAATTTCAGCCATTGGAGGCATAAAAATCAGCAATAACAGGGTCAGTTTTGGATTTTTTTTAAATGAATCGTAATTTGATCTGATTTCACAAGGGACGCCCCCTAGAGTTGGCACGAACCAACCAAAAGCAAGGAGTGTGATCAGGTGACAGCACAGATTCCTTGTTAGTTATCCAGACACTTTGCATCACTTTTTATCCAAGGGCTTTCTGGGGTGTAACACACAGGAGACTTCTTTCCTTTTTATTTGCCTTTGCAAAAGAACTCCCTTTAGTTGCTTGCACATCGTTTGCTCAAGGTTTCTTGTCCTTGTTTTTCTCTTTAAAGTTGTTTATGGAAAGTGATCAAGGCTTCATACATACCCTAAGCTGACTTCTTCTAAGTTCTAGGCAATGTGAGGGATTAAATGGTCCTTCACAGAATCAAGGACGATTCTCTTAAGATTTGGCCACCTTTGTGTTGTGTTTGGCCAACTACAAGGGATTGGAAGGGACTGTAACCTTTCCCTCAACAAAACACCAAAGCCAACAACGTCTGAAGTCTGCACTTCCAGGAAGTGAACCTTGCAGCACCTTCTAACTTATCACACTCTCTGAAACCTTTAGCCTAGACATTCATGCAAACACAGCTCATAGGTCCAGATCGCTTCAATCACTAGACTCTTCAGCATCACCGACTAAAACCTTCTGACAACTCCCTCTCACAGGTAACAGCCCTATCCATTCATGGAATCCTGAAACATTTCAGATCTGCCGCTCCGATACCATGTTAAATTTCATGGTAAACRGATTATCACTCAAAACATGAAACCCTAAACTGMTGGGAACGRAAACTGAAACCCCTCTCAAAACAATAAGTTCTTAACACTAAATCTGCACGCACAAAATCTCTGAAAATATGAATAGCAAGTACAATCTGAACTCTCAATCATATCTCTAGTTTATTAACTGAAAACAGGAAATACAATGCAACTAGCTCCAATCAAAACTCTCTCATTATATCAGCGGAAGGCTTATCTTTCTATAGATAAAGATAGCTAGGGTTGCAATGCATGTATACATACCTAGTAGGGTCCCTAAAACCTAACCCTAGTCTCCTAGAAGTGTGTCAGGCCTATGTGTGAAAAGCTGCCTATAATAACACACCCAGTCCTGTATGAGTCAATACTAAATTCCTAGAATAGTGTCCATGAAGAGAGGAGTAATGCATGAAAGCATGCGCCACCTCCTCCTTGGGATCTGCACCCAGTTCTAATACTGGAAGTCCCCAACTCATGAACCAACTCTAATTCAGGAACAGCTAAACTAAACTCAGAAAAGCAAATTCTAAAAATAAGAAAAGGTAAAACTGGAATTATTAAAAAGTCTGGCACAGGCATAGCATGCATGCGCCCTGTACCACGCTGCTGTCTAAATAACTACTCGCATGCTCCCTGTACCACGTTGCTGTCTACATAACTACTCTCATGTGCCCTGTACCACACTGCTGTTTACATAACTACTCTCATGCGCCCCCTCATCCAAACTGCCCTTACTACTGTGCTGGATTTGCTGTGTGTCATAGTATATCTGCTGTGTGTGCTGGAGGAGAACAATGGCCAAGCAATCCAGGTAAAAACTAACAGCAATTGCAAACAAACACAAAAATATTATAGTAATAATAGTAAAAATAGCTCCATGGCAATCACCCTACATCAAACACCCTAAACACTCGAATGCTCGTCTTTCAAAGCCTAGATCCTATCTCATTCCATTGTTTTGATTTCATATCCATTGAATGATTCCACTTTCACCATATGCAAATGCCACTGATAAAAGAACAAAAGAACTTCACAACTTCAACTTGACCTATGGCCCAATTAGGTAACAGAAACTCAATCCTCTTTTAAACTTCTCAGAATACCTTAAACTGGAATCCTAAAAAAGTACAATCAGGTCAATCTGTAAGAAATGAGAATCACTTCCAGCAGCTGTAGTCAAATTTTCAAACATTAATACCCCTAATAGGACATCTTTGGTAGCTGTCGATGAGTTTCCAAATATTAATACCGTTATTAGGACATCTTTAACTTTTGTACAAGGGACCCAAGTTTGTTATTCAGCCAAATTGTTTACAACAAGAGTTCTAAAAAATCCATCCCCTCGCACAATTTCAAAGGCAAGCAGTAGTCCTCATCTTTGCAAATCATTAGTTACATTCTAAAGAGTCGTCAGTAGATAACGATGAACTTCTTATGTCTACTGTGGAAATCAAGAATGTCAATCTCAATCAATGATCCAAAAAACAAGGCACTCTAGATTTTCAAACATGAGCATTAAGGTTTCCTTATATTCTGAATACAAAAATGAAAATGCGCAAGACTCCCAAAATATTTAAAATTCTGTTTTGCTCATAGCTAGACTATTTAAACTTTGCTCTGCTTATAACTAAAAGCCCCAAAATCCTGTGAGAAGGCCAGAATGCAGCATTAGTTATCCCATTCATAAAAAAATTAAGAAAAAACAGCACGCATAATCAAGGAGATAAGGGAGACTAGCCAGAAAGCAATGAATTACAAACAAGTGACACACTTCTCCTAATAAGGAGTTGAAATTTAGAGCAGTATGATGTGTAACAAAAAGCATAATCCATAATGCTCTTAACTTTGTGCAAAAGGGTAATAATGTACATCAGGCTGTGGTCCAGTGGCAACTTGGAGTAGTTGTTGTGACAATCCCCATGCCCATGTTTCATGGGCATGTTCCTCTCCTGCATGGGGTATGCTGGATGTGACTATTAACCTTGGGCTTTGTGTCAATTAATGATTATATTGTTTAGGCCTTGAAGCAACCCTATTCTTTGCTTAAGTGCGGAAAAGTGGGACGGTTTACCATCCGTAAACACCTCTCATTTAGAGAAAGAGAAAAAAAGGGATTATCATGGAAACAAGTCTCTTTTTTTCCAAAAAGCTTGGATGAACATGCATGCTTAGGGGGCTTCACTGCAAAGAACAGGCTAAGGCGCCAAGTTCGAACAGTATCTATTCTACCAAAATCACCAGGAACTTGCACCAGTCCATCCCTTTGAACTCATGCAATAATGATGGGTCAATACAGGTGAGCGAGAACAAAGGAAGCATGGAACTCTTGTGGACGGCTAAACACCCGATCAACCTTAAACCAATACCCCGTCACGTAAACAAGTCTTATCAAACGACTATTTAAAACATCGCATTAGATTTAATTTCGTAGGACAATTTTGCAAAACCAATTACCAGGAAATCATTAAAGAAAAATCCCAAACATAAGACATTCAATACAGCTTGAAAAGCACTCTTCTAGCATGCATAATTTAATCAAATATCCGGTAAATTTCACTTATCACAAACTCTAACAGAGTGCCATGCATTAGATTATAATCAACCTAAAACTAATCTGCAAAAAAATATAAGTAGCAGTGATTTCCACGCATATCAATTGATATTTTGTGATTATAACAACCGACCGCCATACAAACCTCAGAAAAACCAGAGAGGGTGCTAATCAAAGCTAGCCCAGCATGGACACGACCATGGGTTAATGGCTGAAAACCAATAGAAGCAGAGATAAATATAGAATACTAACCATTTCGGCAGCAGGAACGGGAAACTGCAGTAAGGCGAGCAAGATCCATGGGTTCATCCAGGTAATTGAATATTCGGCCTGCCAAGCCCGAGTCCAGGCGGTCTAAGGTATTTTCTTCCATGGATGATGAAGAGACCTCTGCAATCTCCATAGCGAAGGACAACCAGTCACAGTACAGCAAAGAGAATTCACAAATACAGTAAAATGTCGGTTCGGTGCTTAAAAATTGCTCCCGGTGCGTCTATGGGGGACCTATGCCGTTATATGCTGTATGGATAGGAACGAAATTTCATGAAACTAAACTATCGACCCAACGGCAACCAATATCTACTTTTCTACGCAGCTTTTATGAATTCATGAGTGAGGGATGTGCACCGTCGGATTTCAAGCAACTGCAAATTCAAATTCGTCACCACTCTCACGTTTAAAGCCGATAGTGTATACCTACCTTTCACCGCATTCAATGCTCTGTAGAAAGGTGTTTAATATTTTCTCGACATCTACCAGTTCAGATTACCGTCACAAAAAAGCRTTAATGTTCGCCCCAACATCCACCGAGACAGATTACCTTAAAAAATTTTAACTTTTCCTTCAGCCAGTCAGGTGGCAATCATACGTTCGGATAGGTGGCAATCTTATATTCACTCTCCTTATTTTCGGCCTCTAAAGGTGGTGTTTTATAGGCTCTCACAAGGGCAATCAGAACACTTTTTTAAAGTTATGCCAAGTATTTTTTTAAAGTTATGCTCAGTCTTGGTATAAAGTTTTTATATATTTAAATAATTTTTAAATTTTTAAGATTGTGTAGAGTTTTTCATAAACGGAATTTTTATCATGTTTATTTATCACACTTTTAATTAAATTAAATTAAAAATTTATAGAAAATAAAAATATTAGAAATATTTTTTTTGTTTTTTAGGGTKGTAAAATACATCATAATTGAATGGTTAATTAATTATAGGACCATTATGATTAGCCCCATTTTTGTCAAGTTTTATGGAATTATTTTGGAAAAGAAGATTTTCTAGCATTTGGCTAGAAAGTCACTGTCACACACCCACTACGGCAGCTAAGATTTTCTTTTTCTTTTTGTCTTTTCTTTGAGGGACAGAATCCCCGAATTTCTATGGAACCTAGCGCAGACCATCCCTTCCCTTATCCTCCTCCATGTGATCGTTGGCTATGGCCACAGGCCTTACCAAAAAGGCGCTTCCGGCTTTCATGATTCGGGGAATTGCGATGCAAGCGTTCCCTTGTTCTTTGTCTTTCGAAATGTCGAAACCCGAACGGGTCTAACAGATCCTTAGCTCCTCCCTTGGGTTGCTTTCCATACGATCGGTCTTATGACCTGGTGTTATTCCTCTAAATGCTTTCGGGGTTTCGCGATTCGGGGAATCGCGATGCAAGCGTTCCTCCTTTCCCTTTCGAATCCCCGGAACTCGAAAGCTCGGTAACATTTGGATCTACGGTCCAGATCGTCGACTTGATCAACGGCCCGGATTAAATCCCGACATTCTACCTTTCGGGATTTCTGGCGGGGTCTTCACTCCTATTCCTCCGATGTTCAGAACCCCGGTGGCTTTAGACCTTCACCACGCGTTCTCTACCAGTGGACGGCCCAGATTCTTTCGGGACTCCTCCTTCCTACCACAAGACCATGTCTGGTAACCTAGGGCTCATCCACAGAGCGCGTCGGGGTTTCGTGTACCGGGATTTCGCGACTTGCGAAAACGAGGGGTCTTGCCCTTTGGTTTCGCGGGGGCCGAAATGCCGAAACCTATTCACGCTAAACTGATTCGGGGTTTTGCATACCAGGATTTCACGATTGGCGAAGACGAGGGGTCTTGCCCTTTGGTTTCCCGGGTGTCGAAACGCCGACACCTATTCACGCTAAACCGATTCGGGGTTTCGTATACCAGGATTTTGCGACTGGCGAAGACGAGGGGTCTTACCCTTTTGGTTTCCCGGGTGCCGAAACGCCTAAACCTATTCAGGTTAAACCGATTCGGGGTTTCGTATACCAGGATTTCGAGACTAGCGAAAATCCACAGCAAAGAGTTTCCTTACCTTTCGAAACTCCGATCCCCGAATTCCCGATAAGGAAATTTATGTATGAGATTAACGGCTATGAGCTTCCCCTGATCCAACAGTCCATAGAGCTCCAACAAATCCTTGGATCTACGATCCTGGATCCCATTGCTACTTGCGAACGCTGAAGGGGTCGAGGTATTAACGCATGCGCTCCTCCTCTAGATCCATCGGTCTTGGCAAACCTGGGGTATTTCTGAAAGGATTCCGACCGTTCGTCTACCAAACGATGGGGTATTTTCTTTCGATAAATGGGACTCGCTATCCTTTCTGAGCTTGATTCACGAGATTCAACCTCTCGGGGCTTCGAATTCCCACGACTTTGAAACCTGAGAGAACTACTCTTTCTTGTACAAGGTGTCCAGACTCAGATCACATGATCCTTCGGAGGGTTCTTGGGTAATTATCCCTAGGCTTGGTGACCTGACTGAAAAACCTTCCTAATTCGTCGAGCTATGAACTCGGTAACAGGGGTAAGGTAAACTCATGGGTTTACTATAGCAGTAATCTTTTCAAGGAACTCACTCTGGCTCTGAAGTGTGGGGAAACTCCCCGGAAAAAGGTGCGTCCGGGAATTAAACCAGGACAGAGCACGAGTCAAGTAGATGGGACAATTCTCAAGAGAACGGACTCGTATTCTGAACTTATTCATTCTATACATAAATCGATTATGGTCATATATAAGTATAAGCATGCATCCATTATTCCCAATCAAAACACAAGGCAATCACTTCTATACAGAGACCATTTATGAGTGTATAAACATGAGCATGCAACCAGGATATTCAATTCAAAATACAAGACATAAACACTTATCAGAAACACCAGGCGTGACGTGACTGCTGAGAGGGGTGCTCATTTCCACCCAACCGTAGGCTTAGTGACTCCAAACGGATTTACCACTATCCACCCCCTGAGCTAGACCACGATGCTTAAGATTCAGTCTCCTACTTCCAGCTCAACGAATGTCAAGGACGAAGGTTACTCTACTTCTCCTCTGTTCAGAACTCCATGTATTTCCCGAGTTCCTCCCGGTTTTCTTCTATGATCCCTATCGCGCGCATTCTCTCCTCCTCTCCTTTCCCCACACTTCTTTTCTTGTCTTTTCTGCAAGATTGCATGTGGCGCGAATTCCCCCGTCTGTGGTCAAGTCTGAGAGCTTCTACGGATGGGCGGTTCGCCCCCATCCCCTCATTAACTCTTGAGGAGCCTCCCCACCTACCATCCTAACGGGTAATTCATTCCAGGGTCAGAGAGTTGCTCTTGGTCTTTGAGCAAGTAAAAAACAGTACGGTATTGGTTCGGTGGAAGTTAACGCAACCATTCCAGGTCCCTTCCACCACCTCTCATTAGCCATCGTGGTCTCTTTTAGCACATCCCCTCCCAATAGTCATGCAACTCATATTCATAACATAATTTACATTCATCGACCTTTTATACAAAGGTCCGTCAAATTAAACATTCACATCTTTGAGTTTGCCATAGTTATTGGCCAATATAGTTATTTTTACAGACTGGGGGAAACAGGGTGTTACAATTCCCTCCCCTAACTCTGAGATATACATGGTCTCCCGTCTTGAATTCTCTTGGAGTTCTCTTTCGGTCGGCGTAACTTTTTTGTCTGTTCTGAGCGACCTTTAGATTTTGTTTCATATGAATCACTTGTTGTTCCATTTCTTTCAACATGTCGGGTCCAATAGTAATTATGTTTACGGGATTACTCCAACTGACTGGAGTGTTGCACAGTCTACCATAGAGGACTTCGAAAGGGCTCATTCTTAGGGATTCTTGGTAGCCATTGTTGTAGGCGAATTCCACCAGTGGCAGGTAATCTTCCCACTTTTTGGGTTGATGCATTACATGCATCCTTAGCATGTCTTCT
>SNQJ01S0056008.1:0-20408 GCA_010110895.2 Picea sitchensis
AAAAAAAAATGAATTATATTTTTTTGCTAAATATTAAAAAATAGTGTTATTTAACTATAATTGTTTTCTATGTCTTGAAGTAAAGGTAAACAATGTGTTAAAAATAGTGTTTTCCACTATATTTTAAAAGTATGGAACAATAATTTAATTAAGTAAACACAATGATATGAAAAATGGTAACTTCAAAAAAGTAAATGATAAAAAAAATTTGGTTGAATAAAAAAAAAATGAAAAATTTGAAAATAGATGAAAAATAAACATTTAAAAAAATGTGGAAACATTGTGGATCGAAAAAATTTCTCGAATTATGCTCTACCACTTGTCACAAGGATATTGGTCGAAAACATGACTTCTCTATTATGTGAAAAATACATATCATCATCTTACTTGTCCACTATTTTTTCACCAAAATTGGAAAAGGAATTATTTAGCTTATAGATGTAATGTTTTAATCAATAATATTTTCATTATATCCATTTGCTTGATCATCTTATTTGAGATTGAATTCCAATTATTTAGAAATGGCTACAACATCTAACTCCACTAGGGGAGAATGCTTCCCTCAAGGACTACAAATTTAGTACCTTTCTCATTGAGCTATTGAGTCTTAAAAAACTTGGTCGTTATGTGTTACTAATTATCATCTACATGTGATAATTATCATCTCCTCCTTCCAACTCTCCAAAGGTCAAGTTAATCATTATCAATAATTGTCATTGAATGTTGAGGACAATTGACAAAAGGTAGATCTTCAAATGTTTTTTTCATACTGTTTGAGATTGGTTAAAAAAAAATTAATGATGAGCCTCAAATTTAAAAATCCTTTGAAATCTTATTGTATTACCATTTATTCGCGCCCCTTATCTCTTTGTTTAAAGAATTTGAGTTTTTCTTTCTAAAAGTAAACTGATCATGGCTATCAATCTCGATGAATATACATGGCTAATGGAAATTTTGAGCCCAAAATACTAGGACTCTGAGAAACTTGGTGTGATTGAAAGTGAGTAGGCGCCTACAAATGTTACTTCTGAAGCTAATAGTCTGAAGAATGAGGCGAAGGTAGGCTCCTACCTTCGCTAGATTGTTAAAGAGAAAACATAGGCATCCTCGTAATCATGAAAGTAAAGTCGAGTCCCCTGTTTTTTTAACAAGGGAGAAGCCCAAGGATCAACTTCTTATCACAAAGTTGACTTCAGTGCAGCAATTGAAAATAAGCATATTATGCAAGAAAAAGTGCCATGCTTGTCAAACAAAGGCAAGAGGTCACTTAGGAGAGGGTCCAATATATTTTAGTGACTAAATACTCTCCTCTAATGAAATTTCATCTATGTTCTATACTTTAAATATTAATATGGAAATGGGCATTAGTAATTTGACCAAATGGTCCAGGCCTTTCTTGTCAATATTATTTCAAATATTATTTTATTTCATCTATGTATTTTGCAACAACAAATCAGGTAATACTACAAAATGTTCACTGTGAGTTAGAATTTCTTTTTGCAATCAAAATATAAGAAGGAAAATTAAAAAAAATTAACTTGCTTGCAACATACAAGGAGGTGAAAACAAAATATCCAAGCGAAGGCTACATTGAGATAATATATATTGGGACTACTACACTTGGAAATCATTTAAATCAAAATAATCATGCAAAAAATCAATAATTATGATTGCAAGAATATAATCACTGTCAAAAAACAAAATGAAGTTCATTTAGATAGTAACACACCAAGTGATGCATTTCTTCTATATAACATTGCATGGTAAGATAGGATGTGATAAAAATGGAAGATGTCCTCTTTTCTCGTAACTTGACTTCCTCTAAGCTCAATCTTTGTAATCAAATTCTAGGTAAATCTCATCTCCAAAATAAAACCATTAACCAATTTGAGCTTAAGAGTGAACACGATGAAATTTATTTATTTTGTAACTTGACTCAATGTTTAGGGAAAAATCCATCCTATTAGGGAATATTTATTATTATGGGTTTAGAGATAAAGATTCGTACATAAAATCGTATCATACCTTCAAGGTGTTTCTCCGCCATCTGTGAGTATCCATAACTCCAATGGATTCACCTCGATACCATAGACCTTTCTCCACTACCAACGAGCATCCATGGCCCTGACAAAGATATATGTATTCCCATTTTTTTAATATGCACTTAAGCAATAACTGATAGGGGAAATGACAACTATTTTAAGTGAATAGGGATGATATCTAATTGTGAAGGAATATTAACCATACCTAAGTAATTTTAAGATTACCATTTAGATTTTTATCCCTAAAAGTAGGATTTGTTGCCCTTCACATGACCAACTAAATTTAATTTTTAAAAGGATGGATTTCCTCATTTAATTGGTTGTTGGTAGAATATGAAACCTACATAGGAATTTATTCAAAAAGGGAGCACTAATCCAGTCAATGTTTCTGAGTATTAAGAGTGGTCTTTATAAATTGACTTTATCCAAATTATGACCTAAGAAACATATTTAAAAATGCAGGACCTAGCTAGGGGTACCAGGATAAGTGATATCAGCTAGGATCAGCATAATATAGGGCTCCTAATTCTGACTGTAAAATTAACTTCCTTGGGAAAGCAAATCTAAATGAAAAAGGAACCTTAAAAAAACATGGTTATCATTTTCAACACATTAAACTGTACAATCTATATTAAATTGATCTGTAAAATTGAATTCAAAGTAACAAAACTAGAATCAAAACTTGAGAAAGAAGGGTGAGTATTTACAATGATGTGTACCTATCATACTCAATAAAACAGGAAGTATTTTAGGAAATTCCCATTGATGGTTTCTCGAAGGCTCTTTTTTTATAGATTTTGGAGTGAATAAGAGTTGTTCCCTTCAACTTATTCAACAATGAAAGGACCCATCTAGAGATTATCAAATTTTCCATGTTTCCCTATTTCTTCCTTCATTTTGCCCCATTTGAGGACAAGGTCACCTGAGGAAAAAAATTGTATCTTTATCCTTTTTATTAAATAACACCTTCATTTTCTCTTGATATTCCTATGATTTCTCATTGACTTGTTCTCTATTTTGTTGCACATATATAATATGCGTGATTCTCATTGCATATCATTTGGCTCTTCCTAGACTTCCTCTAGTATCTTCATTACTAGAATTCCAAGGGGAATAGGCAAGATGACATTAGCTCCATAAACCAAGTTACTGGAAAGGGAAAGTTCCAATAGATCTTTTAGTACTCAAGTTGTCTTCCCATAGGGTGTACTTTAGTCGTGAATCCTAGGACCTCTTTTTCTCATGTAAGATTTTCTTAATTATCTTCATTGATTTTGTGTTTGAGGATTCAACCAACCCATTCCATTGTGGATAATAGGTTGTAGAGTGTCCTAGAATTATATTGTATCTATGGGAAAGTGAAATAATGGAAACAAAAGAAAAATCCTTTGGATTATCAATTATGATATTCTTTGGAAATCCAAATCTTGTCATGATATTTTCATCCAAAAAATTCTTAACCATAGTATCGATAACATTCCTCACATGAATTGCTTTTACCATTTAATGAAATAGTCAGTGGTTATCAATATCCATTTGTTCTTCCCATTGGAAGGAGGATGAATCTCTCCAATGAAATATAAACCCCACCATTGAAATGGAGCCTGAAATTTAATGGACTTTAGAGATAGAGGTGCAAACTTCTGCTTACCAGTGAAGGATTCCCTTGCCTTCTTGTTCACATGGATTAAATGTGTAGGCCAATAAAATCCACTTCTTAGGATATTGTGGGAAGTATTTCTCCATGCATAATAACCTCTAGAATATCCTTGGTTAATTTAGTGATTATTGCATCGGTTTCCTCTTCAATAACACAATTAAGAATAATACCAACTGGATCTTTCCAATAAGGATTACCATCAAGGAAATAATACTTGACTTATTTTAGCTTCAAGGAATTTGATTGATATTTCTCCAAATGTGTAGTACATTGAAGAACTTGCAAATAATAAATGATATTAGTATACCATGGATATTTAGCAAACCCCTCATTAATATGTTTAGAATATCCAGGTGAATCTAATAGCTCTAACTGAGAACTCTAGGCCTGAGTTATACCAACTTTCTGAGGGAAAACTTCATTCATTGATTTTATTCCCAAAACTTTACAGTTAGATTCAACCATCAAATTTTCTAAACCATGGCCTTTGACGAGCTTGGTTGGATTGATCTCGAGGTCATATTCTTGATTCTTTGCAATCCACTTTCCCCTTCTTCCATCATAGTATTGTTTTCCAAGGATATCTTTAATAATGACATGGGGAAAAAAATCTACGACCTTGTATGTAAGATATAATAAGGAAAATATTTTAAACCTTTCACTGTAGAAAGTCTCTACTTTTCTATGATATAACATTTCATCTCTACATCCCATAATGCCCTATTGAAAAATGCGATGGGTTCTTCGTAACCTTCTTTTATTTTTTGTAAGAGAACTATTTCAATAATATGTTCTGAAGAAAAAGGAAACACCATAAAATCCTTCATATAATCGTAACTTACCAAAACTAGTGTCTCCCTTAAGGATCTCTTAATTTGATGAAAAATCCCAGGTGGGTTCTATCCATTTCACTTAATTCCCTTTTTCAACATATTGGTAATGTCCCTAACAATTTCAATAAAATGACAGATAAATATTCTTAACAAAATGATTTTTTATGAGAAAGGATTGTACCTCCTTCCTATGCCTCGAGAAATTGATAACTTAAATTGCCTCCTTCTTGGAAAATGATGTGCCCTAATAATTTACCTTGAGTCGTGTCAAAGAAAGACTTATTTGGGTTAAGTGACAACCCATACTTCTTTCATTTCATGAAGAATTGTTGTAAATGTTTGAGATGTTCTTCCTTGGATTTTGAGTAGACTGTCATATCATCCAAATACAAGACTATGAATATGTCATTCTCATCAGCAAAGGAAATGTCCATTGCTTGTGGAAATGTCACTCCTACATTCATTAAACCGAATGGCATCTTATCATACATAAATGTTCTGCACATAGTGGTAAATGTTTTCTTGAAACAATCTTCTTTATGAATGAAAACTTGATTGTACCCCCAAAATACATCCATCATGGATATTTTGTGAACACCTACCACTTTCTCCAAGATATGGTCCATTTTTGGTAAATGATAGTTATCCTTTAGAGATGCTCGATTAAGATTCCTAGAATCCATGCACAAATGAATTTCTTCATTTTTTTTCCTTAAAAGAACTAAATTAGCTACCCATTCATAATATCTTAAAGCAATAATAATCTTAGCATCTAATAACTTCTTTAACTCCAATGTTTACTATTGTCTGAAATAGACGGTCTATGAATTACTTCAACCCCATACCTCAAATGAGAAACATTCAAAGGTATGAAGAGACTAATTGATACAACTAATGAATCAGCTTGTTGATTTGATTTCCTTGAAATTGACAAGAAGTTAGTAGTTTAGAAAAAAAAAATCAGTAAGCCCCAAACTTGATTCCTATAAGCTCTCATCCTAAGATGTTTTTATTAGCATTTATTCTTTATCTGATGAATTACTATCTTAGAATTGCCAAAAAAAAATGAGGCATTATCAATGGGCATATTCCAAATGTCATTTCATCATTACTTGATGTATTTGGTTTTAACTCTTGTACCATTGGCTCCTATACAACTAAGAATTGTCCCACATCATCAACAATTCAAAGCACATAGTTACCCATGCCATCATTTATTTGCATATACTAGAAAATTATTTGGATTTTGAGGTCACTAAGAGTATATGGAAATTCCTCCTCACGGTATAGTCTCCTTTTCTGACCTCCAAACACTAGAATACTTTCATAAGGCATATCCAATTGAAGGGTTCCTCCCAATTTAACTCCCTGTGATCTAGACGATAGCATCATATAACTTACTAGGACATCTTCCACAATTGTGTCCATCGTCACACTCTTTAATGGAGTTTGTGTAAGGTTCAGAACAAGATATCTTATTATCCCCATACATTTAACCTTTTTTTAGTCAAAAGAATAAATATCTTTGTATGGTCTAGTAATATCTAGTCCTCATTTATCCATAATAGCCTTGGGCATAAGAGTATGTGATGCTTCCGATCATACATACAATTATGCAGTAAATGATCATGAATTGTCAGGATGATATAGGAAGGTGGTGTTGATTTTTTTTTTCTTTCATATTGATATGTAATTGATGGACTAAGAGTCCACACAATTCACCAAAATGGATGCTTACCATGGAATTTAAATGGTTATATCTCTGCAATTTCAATGCACTATCAATTTMAACTATAACCCAAGTGCAAAGCTTCTTGTTCTCTACAATTTATCTRTTGATTTAGAACTTTGTAATTACTCAGTCTTTGAGATGGCTTCTCAAGATTGCTTAGCCAATTGTGTCATCAAGAGAAGTAGTTTTCATGATAGAACTTTGTGGAAAGCATGTGTTGCAAAAATATGGATACAACCACTTGGGCTATAGTGAAACAACTCTTCATTTTCCTATTTTTAGTCCCTTTGGACCAAATGAAGCATTACTCATATTTATCTTATGTGATTTTGTAGCAACAAAAGGAATTATGGAAATGCTAGTCCAACATTGCTATATCAGAAATTATGGTTTTCAGATATCAGTACAATTGATAATGAACATTGCCATCGATAACATACTATAGGTACAACAATAATAGTGATAACATGAAGATCCATAAATTAAACACATGAAGATTTATGATTGGAAAATCCATGGTGGGAAAACTCCAACAAATAAAAATCTATGCTTTATTATTTTTGGAAGACCTGGGGAATACAATGCAAGGCTCTCTAAGAGAAATAACAGTGAACAAATCTTCAACTCTTTGATTTTGTGTTATAGTGGTTCCACTCTGATTCAAAATTTGAAACTCTCCCCTTCTTCAGATTGAATCCCCTTCAACCAGAAATTGTTGTACGTGATTATTAACAGTGCCCACAAATAGTAAAGGGACCAATAAAATGATTTATTCTCTATGGTGAATGGAAGGGGACTGGTGAAGTTTGCATTTACTAACCATAACAAGAAAATTCAAGCAATCAAACTCAAACCAGAACCACAATAAGCCTCTATAGAGAAGATTATACAATTGCATGTTATAAACACTAGAGATTTATTTTGTTGGGAAAATTCCTTACAAAATTTAATATATGCATGCTCAAAATCTCATGCATTTTTAGCCACTAAAAAAATTTCAAATTTCCATGGCTCAAAGATGCAATCACTCATAGTGGATAGATTCCTTGACTCCTTCATCCATCAATATTCAAGAAGGATGCATTCTTTGAGATCTCATCTCTATTATTCAAGCTTCACAGGTTCTCTTTGCATCTCCCCATTGATGACCTTCTTCACAACAATGTTCATTTTTAATTGGTTTCCTTGGAAGGCCAACCATCAAAATGGTTAGTTTCCACTTCCAAGTAAATTTTGGACATTTTCTCAACTTTTCCAACAATTAAAAATAATAATAATAATTACATGCTTATTACAAATTTACAATAGGTTTGGTGATGATCCAATTCAGATCAAACCTCCCCATTTGCAATCTTTTGGTCCCCAAAATATGGACCATTAAGGAGATGGAATCACATGTCCTCCATTTGCTTCTCCATATCCACCACTCCATTACTAATGAAGGTTGATTGTTTCTTACTTTTTTTTCCACGTATTGTTGTTAGAGGATTTATTCTATCTCTCCCTTTATGTGCTTTTATGAAGTATGTCTTTCCACCCTTGACCATGCGATATTTTTTTTTCTCTCCTATGGAAGGTAGCATCCCTATCCCATAGGTATGGGATACCAAATATCACTCCACAATCATCTAATGGTGAAACTTATCATTCTTCTTTATCAACATAGTTAGCGTTAATGGAAAAATTGATTTTACATATCTTAGTGGTTCTCATAATATTTGTCCCTTGCAACCATGCTAGTGAACTCGACTAAACTAGATAATAAGTTTATAAACCAATATCATCAACCAATGTTTCAGAAATCAAATTACATTGATAACCATTTTCAAACATAGTTCTTACATTCTAATTCTTTATTTGAACTTTGATTTGAAATTGAGCATGTTTATCTCCACTTGCATTTGGCTACTGCAATGTGGTGAAAACTACAGCTTTGTCCAGATCAGAGGTGATTTCTACCACTTATTTTGCCTCAGTAGCTTCCTTCTCTTTCCCCTTGGACTTTAGCCACTTTGGATGCAATTCTAGATGAACTTTCCAACACTTCTCGTCTGTGTTCCCATCCATATAACAATGTTTGCAATGCCTATTCGGATCCATTCATTTTCAATTGTGGCTACCATCTTCTTGTCTCTTCTCTTGTTGGTTTTTTCTTGGTCCATATGTTGTTGCTCCTTATTGGATTTTGACTCAAGATAGAGATCCTTTTTGCTCGTCTCCTCTATAATTTTCACGCTAAGAAGTTTCAATTCTCTTCGGATATGGATGAAAGGTACTCCAAGGTACTTTACCACCATCCCTTGCTCTTCCAATGAGATACCCAACCTCATGGCCTACCTCCTAAACTCAAAATTTTATTCTTGCATCCATTGTCCTTGTTCTTTCCAAAGGTACTGCCACTTCATATCTTGCTCCTTTTTGTAGCCTATGGGATAAAATTGTGAATTTGGAAATGCCTTGAAGTCCTCCCATTTCATAATCATGGGCTTATTTCATATCCTCAATGTTGAAATAATGTAACTGCAAAGAGTATTCTATTTATTATTGATGTATTATTCATTAGATCAATCCCCTTTTGCAGATTGATCATGTCGGGTATTGTAAATGACCAAATCCCCTTTTGTGGATTGGTCAAACCCTAATTGTAATAGGTTAAATGAAAATTCGTCCCCAGAATATATTAAAGTGGTTATAACCACCTAGAATGGGAAGTTAGCCCTGCCATTGAAAAGACACCTCAGTTTAGTGCCTGCCAGATTGTATAAATAAGAGGCTAGTGCCTCATTTGTTCACTCACTCACTTGATCATCATAGCACAATTTTGGAACTACAGTTGGAGAAGAAGAGAGAGAGAGAGAGGCGCACTACTTGGGAGAGGAATTTATGTCTTGTTTGGTTTATTCTCTTGGCATTGTATCGGCTATCTATATTAAGAAATTTTTTGTTGGGTTTTCTCCCCCATGAGGGTTTCCCATGATAAATGATGTGTCTCTTGTGATTGTGTATTTCTCAGTGATCATATCTATGCTATGGTTATCTAGTAAATTGAAAAGAAACCTAATAATAGCTTAAACCTTAACATGGTATCAGAGCTAAGTTGAAGAGATCATCTTTCACAAGAAGAAGAAAAACGTCATTGTTGCCATACATGAAAATTAGGGTTTTTTATTGAAGAACATTGTCAGCCTCAAAACCATCTAGAAAAGTGTGCCCTAACCAAAGGAATTCTTTGGCACCTTCAGCGCACCTTTTCAGTGGGTAGATATCCCGGAAAGTGAAACCCTAGTTTTCACAAAGTACCAAAAGTACCAGAAAACCAGAAGTACCAAATTACGAAGTACTAGAAAACCCGGAAGTACTGAAGGAAACCGGAAACACCGGTCGAGAGAATCCATTGTGGTCAAGGACAGGGGTAAAATTTAGATTTTGATCGACTACACCATCTTACTAGCCTGACTCAAGCGCATCTATATCAAGTTTGAGGGGGTAAAAGTTAGATTACCGAGAAATAGAAACTACACCCATCTGCCAGCCTCAACTCATCACATCTATCCCCTGGATTGGAATTTGAAAATTTGAAGTTTGAAAATTAGGGTTTCCTCATAAAACCTTAAGTTCGCGGTTAGGTACTAGTTGGAAATTATCAATATGAGTACTAGTTCACGGTCCTATATGAAGTTTTAGAGTTGGTGATCATTTCATTTGCACTACACCGGATATAGTTGCCACTACCTGCAAATGCTATCTGGGTATGTACTCACATATGTTTAAAATTGTTAGCTTTAAAGATTATTTGCAGGAGTAGGGATCTCTTTCCATAGATCCGGAAAGATCTCAAGATCCAACACATTCCAGGAGGAATAATGCAACCTAGGTTTGATTATTTTGATATGTATTTATTTGTTATGACATTATTGCATGTTGACTATGACCATCATACTAACCTTTGGTCAAATTAAATTCAAGGGTATTAGATGGATTAAAGGTTGAGATCATTTTACTCTCTAACTTGACCCATCAAGATAGCATATTTTCTAGTACAAGATACGAGGGTTGAAGAAAGCACTACGTCATCTTGAGGTGAGGAGACTTGGAAGAAAAGTATCACACTCATTCTTGAGGACGGAGACTCGAGGTTCCAGGTTTGATCAATTAAGTTGATAAGATTCAAAGTTGTACTTGACAAGTTGATGACTACCCATTTACAAATAACCACTATAGTTGAGATAAGCAGTCAGTAAGGTATTATACTTGGTAGCATGTAGGCATATTGAGATAAATGCTTAATGTAATTATTTTCCAGATACAACCTTGTCTCTCCTCTGGGAGAAACCTCTTGTGGTTCCGGTTTCCATGGAGGAATGTTTGATCACAATAGTATAAGAGTGTTGGCCTCATTTACATTATGTATTTCTTACTTTTTTGATCTTTGCTTGAGGACAGTACCACAAGTGATAGCTCTAAAGGAATACATGATATTTGTGATGATATTGCTTTATCTACTATTATCAAAGTGATATTCTTGTTGTTTTGGTGACCTTGTTTTGGGTCATGGGTGATAACCCTAAGGAGTTATAGTGAGGTTGTTGGAGAACATGTGTGTGGGACATGAAGAGGACTATGTACATGACCATATACACTCATGTACCAAAGAGATGAAGAAGAAGCTATCTCTGCAGATTGAACATCTCATATGAGAGATTGATTGAAGAAGGGTAGAGGCTCCAAAGATGGCCAGAACATTAGAGCGGGGCTTAAATCGTTTGAAACATTCATCTTACATATTTAGACTTGGTATTCAACGCAAATATACCTTGTAAGAGATAATGAACTCCGTGTAGACTCAGAAGAAATAGTGAGTAAGCCTGATCTAAAAAGGGATGGATGAAGAGACAACTAGGGACGGGGATAAATGACAAGACTAGATGTTAACCGAGAACTTCTAGGAATGTAAGAAATCTCACGGTAGTCCATGTTTGATAACATAGAAGAGGAAGCCGATTGGAAAGACTGGAGATGCAGTTCTTCATGAGACTAGAATTCAATGACTTTGTATTGATCTATGGAATCAAGCATGTTGCAAATGTACAAAATATTGATGTGTGTGTCTAAGAGGATTATCCAAGCAAGAGGAAGAAGACTATGGCGAGACCTCGGTAATTGGTCTAAATGGTTCAATATTTATGAGACAATAAAATCAACCATGATTCATATCGATTATGAGATCTTGAGGAGAAATCTCTATTTAAAATTGGTGGAAGTTGGTTGCATTACATTAGTTGGGTCATGGAACATGAGCTACAATAAGATAGAGTTACCTCCATGAAGAAGAAGAGATACCTTGATTGTCGGTTATTGAGCCACTCTCAGTTTTGGATGAAGTTGTTGTTGTGATAGAATAAGAGTCACTCTCACCAGATTTAAGCAGTCACGGTGAGAATGGAGAAACCATTCTTAGCTTCATATGACTGACCGGTGAGTCAGTTCTAGAGAACCTAATTCACAAAGAGAAGTGGGACATAATCTCAGTTAGTGAGACAAATAGTGCTTTGAAGAAATCACATAGAACTAGAACATGCTTGTGCAGATTGAGTTGCGGTTGAGCAAGTGTACCAGATTGGTACAAAGTGTAATGAAAATTTTGATTTGAAGATTGAAGGCAGGAACACTCATGTCTTCCATTTGAAGGAAACTATGTACGTGTTGAAGCAAGCTCCTAGATGTTGGTATGGAAGAATTGACAGTTCAGCGAGCTTGGGCTTTACCAAAAGTGAAATTAATTCTAACCTTTATCTCAAGGTTATGAATGATTATCCAGTGTTACTACTATATGTAGATGTATCCTTGACAAGATAAATCTCATCACAGATTGCAAAAAGCTCACCACGAGAGTTTGATGGAAGACATAAATGCATTATCTCTAAGGTCTTGAAGTTTGAGAGAGCCTAGAGAATATCTTCCTTAACCAAGGTATACAATTAAAATTGAAAGGGTTGACATGTTGAAATACAAATCCATGTACACACCCATGGAATCGAATTTGAATCTCTTGGTAGATACCTTGTCATAATTGTTTGATGCTACTCTATACAGACATATTATTATTGGTTCGGTGATGTATCGGACGAATACCGAGGCTAGATATATGTTTTCCTTGAGAATTGGGTATCCGATGCAGAACCAGACGTGTTTACATTTGCTGCAAAACATCTGATGAGATACCTTAAGTGCGTTGAATTTTGGTCTCTATTATACTATAGATCTTGACTTCAGACTAAGTGGTTACGTTAGATTGGGTTGGAAGTGATTTATATAGAAAGAGCACTTGAGGATGTTATTTCAGTTTGGGATAAGCCATGATCATATATAGCGAGTAGAAACAATTCATTATTTCTCTCAGTATAGCGGAAGTAGAATAAATTGTTGCATGTTACGTCATTTGCGAAGCTCATATATGGCTTTGGATGTTGTTAACAGATCCAATTGATCTGGAGATGGAAGCCCTATGATTCTATGTGTTAAATAGAGTTGTATAAAGATGATGGATAAACATGTGTTCCATGATGGGTTGAAAATACATAGAGATCTGGTATCACTTCATGGTGATATGGTGCGGAGAGGAGCCATAAATCTCGGTATGTTAGCACATATGAACATGTTGCAAATGTGTTCAAGCCTATCTACGTGTAAAGTTTGAGTACTTTCGAGAAAATCTTGGTGTAGTCGAAAGGACCTTCCTCGAAAGGGGAAGTAGTGTTGATGATGATACTATGGTATCTGATGTCGGTAGTGGTAGCTCTGTTAGGAATTTTATAATCCTAGGGAATATTATGATTCCTGGGCAGATCTCGGAGGTCTGGTAAGGACGATCTGTTATAGTACCACATGGTAGCTCCGTTGGGATTTTATATCCTAGGAATATTATGATTCCTAAGTGACTCCTTAGGGAATGTCGAGGAAGTACCACAAATGATGATGTGACAGTTTAATTTTTGTGATGATGTGCCGACTTAATTGCTTTGATGATGTGCCGACTTAATTGTTATTTGTGATGATGTGCCATCTTAATTGTGATGGTAGTCATCTTAATTGTTGTGATGATGTGAGCTTAATTCTTGTGATGATGATGTGCTAGCTTAAGTGTTGTGATGTATACGTATGTTGATGAAATGTCAGCCTAGTTGTTGTGATGATGTGTTTCCATCCCCGTGTTGTGATGATGTGTTACCAGCTTCATGTTGTGATGCCAGCTTTGTGTTGAAGATTTTTAGCTTCGTGTTGATTTTGTTGTGTTGTCAGCCTCGTGCTGTGATGACCTCATGTTGTGATGATGTGTTCCAGCATTGTGTTGTGATACCATCCCTGCGTGATAGAGACTCAGCCCAATGTTGATGATGATGATGCTCCAACCTTTGTGTTGTGTTTTTTATGTTATTTATTGATGATGAGGTATTAGTGTTATACTAGTACATGTTGATGCAAATGTTGATGATGCCACTTTGGCTTCTTGCTAAAGATGATGTTAATGATCCCACTTTAGCTTCTTGCTAAAGGTGATGATGATACCCACTTTAGCTATGGCGAAGATGTGATGATGATGTTATTTCATCTTCAATGTTGAAGATGTTGATGTTACTTTAGCATCGCGCTAAAGATGATGATGATCTGCTACTCCGACTCCATATGTTGTGAATGATGATAAGAAAAACTTATGATGACCTATAAATATGACATATAGTGTTCCAAATTTTGATGACGATGTCTCCTCTTTCTTGCGATATTTGTTGTAGAATACCTACCCTTCTTGTTAAGAGTGTTGATAATGTAACAAGAAGGGTATTATATTTATTATTGATGTATTTCATTAGATCAATCCCCTTTCGGGGATTGATCATGTCAAATTATTGTAAATGGCCAAATCCTTTGAGGTATTAGTGTTATACTAATCCATGTTGATGCAAATGTTGATGATGCCACTTTAGCTTCTTGCTAAAGATGATGTTGATGATGCCACTTTAGCTTCTTGCTAAAGGTGATGTTGATGATGCCACTTTAGCTTCTTGCTGAAGATAATGATGGCGATGTTATTTCATCTTCAATGTTGAAGATGATGATGTTACTTTAGCCTCATGCTAAAGAAGAATGATGATGCTACTCCAGCTCCATGTTGTGAATGATGATAAGAAAAACTTATGATGATTTATAGATATGCCAGTGAGTGTTCCAAGATGTTGTTGATGATGGTGCCCTCTTTCTCGCCTGATGTTGTTGTAGAATACCCTTCTTGTTAAGGGGGAGTGTTGAAATAATGTAACTACAAAGAGTATTATATTTATTATTGATGTATTGTTCATTAGATCAATCCCCTTTTGCGGATTGATCATGTCGAGTATTGTAAATGACCAAATCCCCTTTTGCAGATTGGTCAAACCCTAATTGTAATAGGCTAAATGAAAATTCGGCCCGAGAATATATTAAAGTGGTTATAACCACCCAGAATGAGAAGTCGGCCCTGTCAGTGAAGAGACACCTCAATTCGGCGCCTGCCAAATTGTATAAATAAGTAAGGCTAGTGCCTCATTTGTTCACTCACTCACTTGATCATCAGAGCACAAGTTTGGAACTACAGTTGGAGAAGAAGAGAGAGAGAGAGAGAGGTGCACTACTTGGGAGAGTACTTTCTGTCTTGTTTGGTTTATTCTCTTGGCATTGTATTGGCTATCTATATTAAGGAATTTTTTGCTGGGTTTTCTACCCCATGAGGGTTTCCCGGGATAAATGATGTGTCTCTTGTGATTGTGTATTTATCATTGATCCTAACTATGTTATGGTTATCTAGTAAATTGAAAATAAATCTAATAATAGCTTAAACCTTAACACTCAATGCATTCACATAAATCTCCCACCACGGTAGAGAATTTTCAAACTACTTCGAACAAGAAAAATAAATATGACATGCTTCTTGGATCTGATAAAGGAAAAATTGAACTTTCATTTGTTTCAACCATATATTCAAAACTCCAGTGTTAACTTGACCATCAAACATTGGTATATAAAGCTTCACTTCAAATTTGAAAGGAACACTAGAAGATGAAGAAAAATTACTATCAATATATGTGTTTCCAAGCATCTCACCTTTGGAACCTTCTAGGTCATCCTTATGTTCTCCATGCTCAGTCTTTGTTGAGTGTGCTTCCTTACCCTTCATTACCAGCAATTGTGTTACCATCTCTATTAATGCAACAATTCTCTGCTCCAACTGAGAAAATATGAATCCGGGTCTTCCCTTTAATGTTCTTCATGAGGACTCTCCACCATTTGTGGTCCTCTACTTCTATGTATTCCTAGCAGCAATATTTGTCCACTATTTTGGTATTAGTTGCGGGTGTTGACCATGTAGGTGTTCTCCAAGTCTTCAACACCTACTTTAATACTAGATGATATGTAACTGAGGGACTGAGAGTTCACACAATTCACATAGATGCTTACCACGAAATTTAAATGGTTGTATCTATACAATTTGAATGTATTGTGAACTTAAACTATAACAAGTTCAAAGTTTCTTATTCTCTATATTTTCTCTATTGATTGGGAAATTTGTAATTACTCAGTCTTTGAGATGGATTCTCAAGAATGTTTAGTCAATTGTGTCAAAAAGCGAAGTCACTTTCCCAATAGAACTCTGCGGAAAGTATGGGTTGTGAAAATATGGATAAAATCGCTTGGGATATAGTGAAAAAACTCTTCATTTTCCTATTTTTTAGTCCCTTTGGAGCAAATGAAGCATTACTCATATTTATCTTATGCGATTTTGGAGCAATAGAAGAAATTATAGAAAATCTAAGACAACATTACCATATCATAAATATGGTTTCCATATATCAGTGCAATTGATAATGAACATTGGCATTGATAACATACTATGGGTACAATAATAATAGTGATAACATGAACATCCATAAATTAAACACATGGATATCTATGACTGGAAAATCCATGGTGAGAAAACTCCAACAAATAAAAATCTATGCTTTATTATTTTTGGAAGACCAAGGGAATACAATGAAAGGCTCTCCCAAAGACATAACAATGAACAAATATTCAACTCTCTAATTTTGTGTCATAGTGGTTCCACTCTGATTCAAAATTTGAAACTCTCCCCTTCTTGAGACTGAATCCTCTTCAACCAAAACTTGTTGTAGGTGACTATTAGCAGTGCCCACAAATAGTGAAGGGACCAATAAAAGTTTTTTTTTGTTGTGGTGAATGGTATCTATTGAGTAATATGGTATCTCTGTTAGAGAATATGTTATTGGGCATCCCAAAGTGCACCTATACCCTTTCAAAGAACAAATTTGTTGTTACTTGGCATTTGATGGTATTCTTACCAGGCATTAAGGTGCACATCTCATTAATTGTTGACTACCAAAAAAGGTAGTCATTCCCTCTTTTTGTCCTTGGAAAACCCCCAACAAACCCCCAATACTTTCTCATGGAATTGGAGAAATTAAAAGTGAGTTGTATATTCCTTTCTTGTTCTTACTAGGATTGTTGATATAAACAATATACAACCTCTAATAAACCTGCCTACTTCATCCTACATATTGGGATAAAATGCATACCTTTCCAAGTTGTCAATAGTGTTCACAACACCAAAATTTCTAGCAACATTGGATGTATGAGCCTCCCTTATTAGTGGTACTCTTTCTTCCTTTGGCATGCATAGTGTCCCCATCTTGTAGAGTAATCCAACTTGGCAATTCTAATAAACCTTATTATTTCCATATTTTGATCCATGATGACCGTGTAATTGTTTATACACCTCCTTGAAGTCCTCATGTTTGTCATATTCTTCTTTGTATGATTCATGGATGAATGGATCCATGTGCATAATGGATCCTAGAGCTATGATCTTGGGTGTTCATAACAAATTGATCAACTTGTTGATATTTCTCTTCATACTAGATGAAATTATTACAAAAATTCCATCCATTTAAAATCTCTTTCTTGTTGAGATTACTAGCCATCTGCAATTTTGCAAATGTTGGTGATTAATACAAATAATGGTCTCCTTACCCAATAATAATACTTCCACTTCTTCATTTCCTATGCTAAATCATAGATTTTTGTGCCATAGGAAGGGTATTTCAATGGTGTTCATGGATTCTCTTTTATGATAGCACACGGGTCTTCGCTCTTACATTAACATTGCACCCATAACATACCCACTTTCCTTTATGTCCATTTCAAATGGATTATATAAGGTAGGAAACATTAGATCAAGGATTTATTAATCCATTTATTTAATTCTTCAAATTATTTATGTTAACTCTTGCCCATTTACAACACCCTAAGCACTCATCTTCATAACACGAAGTGGAATTGTTATCTTTGAAAATGACATTATGAACTTCCTCATTTATTAGGTAACTCTCAGAAAACTCTTAACTTATATGAATAAATGCAGTGCCCATCCATAAATCTAGTAGATCAAACCTCCATCATGACATAGAGAGATGGTCCAAGTGGTCCATTTAAGGATGGTATCTATCATTACAGTAATGATCCCACTAAGTTTTATAAAAGAGACTCATACCAACAAATACCTCCACGCCCATTCCTACCACTACCCTACTCAAAAGACTACTATCCTTAAAACTATCATTTCTATATCTATTCAAATCTTTGCCCCCCAACACCTAAACAAAGAACAATCTCACCTCAATAAATCTCTTCAAACTAATGGCTACTCTCCTTCCCAAATCAATGAATCTTTATGTGTCGTCCTACAACCTAAAACCAAGAACACCCAATCCTACCCTTCTTACCATGGTCAAATTTATCTTCCTTACATTCATGGCATCACTAATCAATTATCCAAAATATTGGCTAAAAACAACATTAAACTCCCTTTAGGCCTCACAAAACCCTCAAACAATTAATCAAGGGCATCAAAGACAGATATAACCCTTTACTCTCTCAAGGTGTCTATAAAATTCCCTGCTCTTTCCACAATGGTCAAACTAATCTTTCAATCCAAACTCATCTCAAAGAACATATCATTGATACCTTTCATAAACACCTTCCAAAATCTACGATCATTGAACACCCTCATAACACAAAACATTTAATTTGCTTCAACCAAACTAAAATCCTAGCATCTACCCCCCATTACTATTGTCACATCATCAAAGAATCCCTTGAAATAGATAAGAATCCCAACAATTTCGATTGAGAAGATGGATATAAACTAAGCCAATCATGGATTCATATAATCATCCAACTTTATGAATAAATTTGCATTCTCACCTCTAATTTCTTCACTCTTGGTTCCAACATCATTTTTATCCCTTTCCTATTTCAACCTTCCTATCTTATCCTAAATTTACCCTCATGGACCCTTTATTGAACCTTATGGTAAATATTTTTATTCTGTTGGAGATATTACACACTCATCTAGGTAATTATTTTTCTAAGGTTGATAGTTCAAGTGTGCTTCCATAGATGAGAATATTTTCTCTTGAGAATATTCCCCTACAAATTAGCCACTCATGCATGGAAACCTCGGTTTCATCACCAATAGTTGCATGTCCACCTCGTTTTCTTCACCAGGAGTGTGCATATCTCATGCATGTGGTCAAGAGGATGAATATCTTTTGATTGCACGTGTTTCTCTCACTTCCACATGTGTGACTCAATTAACTGATGATTGCATGGACCAGTTAATTAGGACTAGGTGGAAGATTAATTTGGTTTTTGTCAGTGAGTGTCTATATCTCTCTAGATCACTACTATGGAACATTAGTTACTCAAGTAGCCTATATCTATTGTAAATTATTCACTCTTTGAGTGTGGAATACAATGAATACAATTCTTGATTATTTTCTCTCATCTCTTCTCTCATTCTCTCAATTTGCAAGCTTTGTACGAATTGTTGTTCGCTAGATTCTTTGTGCAGGTTTCACCACAATTATACATGGTATCAGATCCTTGATTGCTAGACAAAACACATAAGCATTTCTATTTGTAGGTACAGGAGGAAGATGCAGCTAGAAAATATGGATTACTCACCGACAATACTTCTCACACCTCATAACTACTTCGAGTGGAAGCTAAAAATTATGCATCAACTCAAATGCAAAGGCTTGTACCGATTGACAATAGCAACAGAAGTAGAGCATGATTCTGATGATGATAAAAATGATTTTATCAATAGAAAAGATGTGGCTCTCGTACTTTTTGCATATATATTTCTCTTTTACTACAATATCATGTAGAGGAACGATCACTCTCAACTCAGTACGAACTATGGACCATATTGGAGGTTCTATTTGGAATAAGGAAGATTGTGAAGATTGCATGTAGAAGGTTGATAAGATAGAGCCAGCAAAAAATCCACTGGAAGACAAATCCTCTTAGTTTGAAGAGCCTTCTACATAGGTATATGCAAAAAAAATTGTTCCATTGATTGGAGATGATGTCTACTCCATTTCAGATCTGTTTTCTAAATCACATGTGGAAGATATCATGCATGCATATGAGAAGCCACATCCAAACACTTTTGCATGTGCCATGCATTCATCCCAAGAGCCACATCCAAAGACTCTCATGCATTCATCTCAAGAGCCACATGCATGTGTCATGCATTCATCTCAGGAGTTGCATGCAAAAACTTTTGCATGCATCTCAGGAGTCGCATGTAGACAATTTTTCTTGCGTCATGCATGCATCTCAAGATCATCATGCAAACACTTTTGCATGCCCCATGCATGTATCCCAGGAGTTGTATGCATACAATTTTGCATGTGCCATGCATTATTCCCAGGAGCCGCATGTAGACACTTTTGCATGCACCATGCATGCATCTCAGGAACCGCATGCAGACACTTTTGCATGTGCCATGCATGCATCTCAAGATCCACATGTAGAAACTTTTGCATGTGTCATCTCACTGATGCATCTACTTCATCATATCCTTACATACATCTAATCTTCAACGACATCTTCACCAAGAAATTTACTGATCAAAAGTTCCACTTCATGTGAGATCGTCTTAGAGTGAAGGACACAATTGCTTAGCAGTTGTCTTTCCTTCTTCATGTATTGATACATTGTACTTTAATGGGTGGGGGGGGTTCCCA